>QAXK01014155.1:0-11134 GCA_004335735.1 Chlorella sp. KRBP
AGAGCATGGCACAGCACAGCACGACACTGCTGAACTGTTTGCAGCACTGCATCTTCGCACCCACATATTCAGTTGTTCCCACAGGGAATGATCAGAATGCAGAGGAAGCAGGGAGTCTCCTGTGCTGGCCATAAGCATCGCCCGAGCCCCGCTGCTACTGTCGCCAACGTCATTGTGCACCTGTTGCTGCACACCTTCGTGCCCTGCAGTTGCAGCAGCTGCAGCAGGAGTTTGAGCAGCTGCCACGCCCAAACATGCAGTACCCTGATTACTACACAGTACCCTTCCATGCATACGATGAGGGCAACTTGAATTGGCAGGTGGGCATGAGAGTTTCCTGGCGTAATTCCTGGCGTGCTTCCTGGTGTATCTCCTGGCAGCAGCACACTATGCTGTAGACTGCTGCTGGTAGGCTGCAGCACTCATCACGGACTTATACATGCCAAGCAGTCTGCACAGCATGGTCACCAAGCACAGCGATGGTCTGCCAGGCACAGCAATCAACTGCACAGCGGTCAATGGTGCTGGTCACAGTTGGTAGCACTCGATGTGGTGTGTTAGTGCTTCGGGCATGTCACACCCTGCATGTGTGTGACATGCCATGTGCTGTGCAGGCTGCTTATGAGGTGGAGCCAGCCAGTTACGCAATGGCGCTGCGCACCTTCAAGACAGAGACCCTGACGGGGGATCAAGCCATGACAAAGTTGAGGGAGGGCATCAACAGGGAGATCCTGGTGAGTGAGAGGGTGTGACGCAGTGAGTGAGTGAGTGAGTGAGTGAGTGAGTGAGTGAGTGAGTGATTGTGTGAGTGAGTGAATCAGTGAGTGAGTGAGTAAGTGGGTAAGTGAGTCAATTGATGAGTCAAGCAGTGAGTCAAGTAGTGAGTCAAGTAGTGAGTCAGTGATGGAGTCTTGTGTCACCAGGCTGCTGACTCAGCTGCCAATAATCATCCTGTCACCACCTTTTCACACATGCAGGCCTACCATGCCCGCAACAACCTGCCACAGCCCAGCAGTCTGCTGGACATTGGCTGCAGCACAGGCATCAGCACACGCTGGTACCAGAAGGTCTTCCCGGCAGCAGAGTTCACAGGGCTAGACCTCAGCCCCTACTTCCTGGCAGTCGCAGAACTGGAGGAAAGGTACGCCTTGTACTCTGGCTGGTACGGTTTATGCCATAACCAGCAGGCCTGCACTTGGTTTGTGTCGCAGACGTGAAATGACCTGTGCTGTGCAGCCAGTTGCGCGTTCTCTGCTTCTCTCCCAGCAGTCTCCCAGCAGTCCAGCAATTGCTTCTCTCCCAGTATCCGCATGTCATGCTTTGTCCAGCAAGTTTCGGTGCTGTCGACGCACACCTTGGCGATACGGCTGTGCTGACTGTGCTGCAGGCGCCGCATGTCGTCACCCAACCCCCCAGCCAAGCGCATCAAGTTCCTGCGGGGCCTTGCTGAGGCCACAGACTTTGAGGATGGTGCATTCCACCTGGTCGTCTTCAGCTTTGTGATCCATGAGTGCCCTCAGGTGCGCTGCTGCGTTGACACTGCCGCAGCAGGCGTTGCTGTGTCGACGCTGCCGCAGCAGGGGCTGCTATGTTGACACTGCCACATCAGATCTTGCTGTTTGGCACTGCCACACGTAGCCTAGTCTGTGTGGCTGCCACTGCTTGCTCGGAGCAGCAATTGCCACGACGTGCTCATCAGGGTAACAAAGCTATGCTGAGTCATGCTGAGTCATCCTGAGTCATGCTGAGTCATGCTGAGTCATCAGCATGCACGATAGATAGTGTGGCTGCAGCACCACCAACGTGCTGCTCTGCTTGTGTGCTGTGGTGGTGTGCAGGCTGCCATCACGTCATTCATCAAGGAGGCGGCCCGCATCGTCAAGCCGGGTGGTGTGCTGTGCTTTGTGGACAACAACCCAAGGTATGTATGCTGCGGACTTTGTCCTGCAAAACACAATGTCCACTTTCACCCATGAAGTGACGGTACCAAAACAGAGCTGCAGTTGCTTTATGGGCATCGTCCGGTATTGCACAGCACCCTCGCATGCTTTTGGCCATGCACAGACACATCCCTCTCAACCGGTTGCCAAATCTATTTCTATCCAAATCCCACTTCAACCCACTTCAGCCCACTCCACGCTCTATCCCGCTTCAAGTCACTTGAAGTGGGTTAAACCCACTTCACGCTCTCCACCCCACCCCAACCCACATGCCCACCTCTGCCCCACCCCCAACAGGTCTAAGACCATCCAGAACCTGCCCCCTGTCATTTTCAGCCTCATGAAGTCCACAGAGCCTTGGAGTGATGAGTACTACAGCTATGACCTTGAGGCGGCTATGAGCGCAGCAGGGTTTGATGATGTGCTCACCACTGAGGCAGACCACCGGCACAGGGTGGTGTGCGGGGTGGCACCAAAGGCAGCTTGAGGCTGCTGCGCTGGCTTGGTGCTCTGGATGCAGCAGTGACCCGCAATGACATGCTGCTCTAGCCGCCGCAGTCACTTGAAGCTGCAGCTCAGCAAGTTGTTGGGGAGTAGTGGGTGGGGCACAGGTGTGGATTCCCAGCAACCTGCACCAATTGGTGCGCTTGGGCAACAGCGGCCCATCAGCAGATAATGGCTGGTTGTGAGCTAGCCCGCTGAAAAGCAGGGTTTGGGGTGATCTAGGGTGCAGTGCTGGGGCTGGGTAAATCATTGCAAGCCACAAGCGCCATCAGTTGCTGGCATTTCAAGATCCCCGCAATAGCAGTTGCCTACTGTGCTGCTTGTGGTACTATCTTTACTTCCAATGGTTGGCAGCATGTTGTTGCCAGGCTGCATGATGTGTCACAAGACCCTGTGCACATCGCCACAGTGGCTGGTTGATGGTGCAGCTGTGGACCCATGTGTATCTGCGGTTGCTCTGTCAGGCTCTGTGGTGTAAGGGTTCTTGGGCCGCACTCAGTTGAATCTCCTTATGGAGACAGACCACGGCCATCCGCTGTTCTGCACTGTTGCAGACATGCCTCCATGTGTGTGATGTCCTGTTGCAGCAATGCAAACTCGTTTGTCATCTGTGCTTCCAACGCTGACGACGACCTGCATGCGGGCAGCACAATGGCCTGGCTCATGCCACCGTGTGACAAAGCTGGCTCATTGGATGTTCAGCACGTTCTGGCAGACAGTTTAGGTGTTGCTGGTGCTGCATAGGTGGAGGAATGCAAACAGCACAAGCTTCCAGGTCCCCAGCAGCCAGCACTTGTGTGCACTTGACACCACAACAAAGAGCAGGGCAACATGCACTGATGGCATCCCATTGTCGATGCTTGCTGTTGTGGACGGAGTCAATGGTGCAAATGCACATGCCACAACATCACAAGCAGCGCAGTCACCTGGCTACAAACACATGCTCAGATGTGTCCAAGGCGAAGGCTCACATTGCACCGCAGGGTGCTTGAAACAGGAGCACGTGCCCGGGAATGATGTCCCACTAGTGACCCACTGTACAGCTGAAGAAGTCCAATTCCTCAGCCGTCACCGAGCGAGCACAAGGGCAACATGAGTTCATTTCATATAGCATACAACGGAATATATGCATAGGCCAACCGCGGGTCAACCGCGGGGTGCGCGCAGGTACAGGTGCGGGTACTGTCTGGGGCTTAGGGAGCATCTGGAACTTCTCACACACGTATAACACGTTTGAATCACCCACTGACTCTGTTTGCGTTGTGCACACACAGTTGTGCAAAGCCCTCAGCGCTCGCGCTGGCCAGCATCTTGCTGGCGTCTGTACGGAAGCTCTCAAGGGTTATCCACCATGGATAACCTCAGAACGGTCTTGTTTCACCTGGTTCTGGTCTTGGTCATGACGTCTGTGCCTGCTATCAGTGGGCTGAGGCTGGCACCTTCTGCAGCAGCTTCTGCAGTCAGTGCTGCTGCTGCCTCAGCCTGGGCACCCTTGAGCGCAGCAGTGGCTGCTTTTATCTTTTCAGTGGTCTAATTGTGTGGTGTGGTGAGTTGCTGTGGACCTGGCAGCTGGTAGCTAGCACCGTGGAAACCTCTGTCTCCCATCCAATAGCAGCAGACAGCAGAGCCTATCACGGTCACGTTTCCATGTATCAGAGTGCGCCAGATCCCTGTCATGCTTGATTTATAATTTATACTGACGTTTACGAGTGCAGAAGTGGCTAGCTCAGTGCCTCCGCTCACAACTATTGTGCTTCATTACCGCAGGGTGACACGCTCGGAAGAGGCTGCAAAAGGTACGTCCAGCTGCGTTTCAGCAGTAAACATGGTGTATGCGCTGTAAAGCTGCGCACGCGCAGCTTGGTATGGCGCAGAGCAGCAGGTGGTGCTCTGAGCATCTCACTAGCAGAGCAGCAGTTCCCAACGCAGTCAGGCTGTCCAATTCAGCAGCCTCAGCAGTTGCACCCACCTAACAACAACCCAGACTTATACCCTTTGGTAAATCTGTTTCTGCAGGGCAACCGAAGCCACCCTGCCCCTGCATGGGCCAGGCGGGGATGTGCTGCCAACAGCATGCGCAGCAGGCCCCAGCATGGCAGTGGCACTGCCCACCACTACAACCGACAGCCCCAGTGCAGAGTAAGCCGCTTGCACCTGAAAGCTGCATGTTTTTTGCTATGAAGCAGCAGCATTATTTCCTGTCCCAGGCAGCAAGTTGCAATGGCCAACAGCTTCTGATGTATATGTATACTGTCTGTTGGTGCTACAACATCAGCAGCAGCCGGACCATGCAAACACGCGCAGGGCTGGCTGCTCCTTGTGCAGTCAAGCTCAACCTTTGCCTGGCAATCTATCGTACTGTAGTAGTGTAGCGTATGTCTAATGGGTGCTGCCCTCTCATGCTGTGTGAATTGCTGTGTGCTCTGCTTCCCTCTCACTGCTTGTCCTGCAGGTGCGCAACAGGCCCCAATGAGACACCTGCTGCGCAGACCGACCCGGACTGCCCCACCCTGCAGAACGCCCACACCAACCTGCAGGCCAAGCACCTAGACCTGCAGTTCAAGCACATCAACCTGCAGGCCGCGCACGCCAACCTGAACACCGCCCACACCAGGGCTGTGGGGGACAAGAAGGCCCTGCAGGCTGAGGCCAGCCAGGTCAAGGAGGAGCTCAAGGCTGAGCGGGAACGCTCCAGAGGACTGCAGCAGAGGAGCCAGGCCACAGTCAACGGCCTGACCAAGGAGCTGCAGGGCCACAAGGACACCATCCAGGACCTCAGGACTGCAGCACAGCACCAGGACAAGAAGGCTGCAAGCCAGCAGCAGCAGATGATTGCCCAGGCCGCAGACATCAGCTCCTGAAGACCTACCTGGCTGGTGCCTTGACTGCGCTCTCCAGGCCTGCTGCTGCTGGTGTCATGTCAAACATGGCTGTCTTGCCAAGGTGAGCTTCAAGACTTTAGACTGAGGACTGTTTCCTGCAGTGTGTCTTGCCTGCGCAAACTGGACACTATGATAGCAAGCTGTATGCACATGTGATGGTTGCCAGTCACTGGTAGGGTGGTCGCATGTTGCATGTTGTCATTCCTGCAGAAGACCTCATGCATGCACCACTGACATGCTCTGTCTGTGTCCTGCTGTTCTCTCACCCCACAGTGGTGACATCATCGCAGACGTTGTCAAGGAGTTTGACCTGCGCCTGCCCGCCTTTGCGCCCCGCACACCTGGCCACTCGGACTCCGGCTACGCACCAACTGAGGACCCCACAGCACCTGCAGCACCCGCTGCTGCCATGCCCGGCACCATGCAGACCAGCTCCACATCCACAGGCATGCCGGCCAGCACATCTGTCACATCAGCAGGCGTGCAGGCCAGCGCATCTGTCACATCCACAGGCATGCAGACCAGCCCTTACACCCCATCCACAGGCGTGCAGGCCAGTGCTGCAACCGGGTGTGCCGGCACACAGGCAGACTTCACCAGCAGCCACATCACTGGCTCACAGCAGTACAAGTCCATGCAGAAGCGGTGCAGCTGGATGGCGCGCAAGTGCAGCAGCCAGAGGCGCAAGATCCGCAACATCAGGGCTGTGCTGGCAGACAACGATGACACACTGCAGATGATGCAGGGCGCCATGGCTGAGTGAGTCGCAACTGTTTCAGCCAAACGACCGTGCTCAGCACGGAAGTTCCAGTGGCTGTGGGTTCAAAGCATCTCTGAATGCAATGCTTGCCTGCTCTTGTCCTGTTGCACTGCTGTTTCAGATACAGCATATAAGCTTGTCTCCGCCTGCCTTCCGAAGAGTCAGGCCCCCTGTTTGGCTTGCTGCTTGTCAGTAACACATCTGTCAGCCTACGTGCCAGCACAGTGCATCTCACATCCTGCCTGCTGTGCTGCCGTGCATGCTTCCTTCTGTCCTGCAGCTTCCGCAGGGAGTTCATGGCACCAGAGCAGCAGCAGCAGAGCCCCACACCCCTGGACGTGGAGACAGAGCCTCCTGAGGACCTGTTCACAGACATGGACATCATGATGGAGCGCAGCGCTGCACCTGTGGACGTCAACGCAGGCATGACCACAGACGACCTGATCGCAGAGCTGGACAGTATCCAGGCAGAGCGGGAGGCAGCAGCAGCAGCGGCAGCAGGCAGCGACAGCATCGCGGCTGCGTCCGAGGACACAGCAGCAGCCAACAGCAGCCACGGCGGCTTCCCGCACCCCGTGCCCTGCCGCCCCCGCAACCCAGCCAAGCGCGACAGCATCGTTGCCCACGTCTTCAGGCTCTGAACCCCTGAAGTGGGCCTGCCTGTGCTGCGTCCGCACTCAAGGTAGGTGCTTGTGTTGCGTTGCACCCCAATGGCAGTGCTTTCCAACCATGTCGGCTGACCTTGGTCAAGGTGAACGGGCAGCAACCATGGGACTGTGGCATATGGCAGCTTGATGCACAGCAGCTCAGCCCATTGCGTGACTAACCCAGTGGCAGCGATCCTCAGCTCTGCCTGCACTGGCTGCTTGCCTGCTTACTGCTGCCGCCCGCAGGTGCTCCCAACGCACACACACAAGCATACGCTAGCCTCCCATCTTTTGTGATGGTGCATGGCTGCTGATGGACCTCTTTTCGGGTACACCCACAGGTGTAAAAGGGGGAGGGTACCACAGCTAGACCTGGGTCAGGCTCTTTCATGGGCTTGCATCACTTCGGCACTCAATGTCAGCAGCAGACGGCCACCTGAACCTTAACACTGACACAGATGCAGCAAGTGCGCACTGCAGCAGTCAGCGCAACACACCCTGTCAGCAGACTGCAACACTTTCAGGTGAGCTGCAGTTGTGGCCCATCTGGTCGTGCAGGCAATACTCAGAAGCCCCCTGGGGAGGGGGTGACCAGGTTGCCCATTGCGGTAGCGCTACGGGGGTGCTCGTGCGACTGCTGCAACACAACACCGTGCAGTGTACAACAGCAGGCGCGTTGTGGTGCATTTGCTCGTCTGTGTTGGGGCGGTGAGGGTGGCTGGATGCTGCTTGGCATTGGTGCGGGGCCTGGCAGGGTACACTAATGTGCTGTGACACCATGCTGTCACGCCATGCTGTTGTTACTATCTCAAGTGGCTATGAGACATTGTGTATATATGGTTGGGGGAATGATGTATGAGTGGGGGAATGATGTATCTTGCCTGGTTCTTCTTTGCCAATTCTGATTTCATTGCCTCTCTTGGGTACCCGATGGTCACTCCTTCTCGAGTCAGCCCTGGGGGACTCTTGTGGACCTGTGCAGTTCACTGCTGCTGCCGTTGCCTTGCAGCAGGCACAGGCACTGACCACAGTTGTCATCCGTGACGACCCTTGGCCTCTTGGTGCTGCAAATGCACCCGAGTTGAGTTGGAGCTGCAGGCTTGCTGCGGTTTTGGTTGGTCAGCAACATCAGCAGCAGTCAGTGATGAGTCTGTCACATTGATAGGCTTGGTGGTGTTCGTGCTGAGAAGCATGTCCTACCATGTCCCCCACCCCCACCAGTTGCATGCTGAAATTCATGCCGCACATCGCATTTGATGTGGGCCGCCAGAAACAGAGCCCTCTGCTCTGTTGCTGCCTTGGTGCCTTGCTTTCTTGCTGCAAAGCTGGTGCAGCTGTTGCTGTATGACTGTTGCCTGTATAGTGCTTGCTCCTATAGCTGTTGCAGTCCCATGACAGCTGCTGCTTACAGCTGTCTGTGTTAGCCTGTATAGCTTTGTTTCTCTGCCACCACCCACCCAGCACTGGTCATCACAGTGCAGGGGTGTGCGGATGCTTTGATGCGTCTTGAGAGCCATGGGGTGGTCGTCGGCCAGCAGTCACTGAGTGCTCAGCACAGCCATCTGCTGTGTGTGATGATCTGTGTTGGTGTGTCTTTGGGCGTTGATGTAAGTCTAGTGTATTGTGCCCGGCTCCTTCTGCCATGTGACAGTATGTTGGTGCCGCAGCCTGCCAACTGGCAGTGCGTTGGTGCTGCCTGACGCCAACAGACCGTACTGTCTTTTGCCTGCCTTAGAGCACTGAAATGCTCTGTGTATCTGGATGCATAGGTTGTTCCTGATGCAAAGTCTAGTGGTGGAGCACTGTTTGGCCGTCTGGGCATGCCTTCTGGCTGGACGCCTAGCTGAAAGGTCCAAATGCCTGCTCACTGTGCTGCCTGCCAAGCACGCCCGACATTGAGTGTGCTTGTGTAACCGAATAACACTTGAGGTCCTGTACTGGTGTCATGAAGGCCACGTTGGCATGCAAATGCAGAATGTTGCTTCAAGCAGTACTGGTGGTTTGCAAGCCAATCAGATCAGCTTCTCATTGGTCAGGCAGAGCACCTGAAGGCTTGCTTATCTCAAACCAATCCGGTTGTAGTGGACTACATTAAAAAAATTGTGCAGGCTTACCAGTGCGAAAACCCTATGAACTGCTTGGGCTGGAAAAGTCATTGGTCAACGCTGTCCAACGTTACTTGGCCGACTGCATGGCAGCAGTTGTCTAGCAGCTTTGCATATTTGGTAAACCACAAATGTCACGCTCCAAACCATTTGAAGGCAAACGGCCAGCAGCAGCAGCATGGAAGACCCGCAGTGCGTTCCCTTCTCCGAGATGCCTGAGGCGGTGTTGCTGCACGTGTTGAGGTAATTGCGGTTTTTGACAACGTTTGCAGAGCGTAACAGTGTTGCACACCCGCTGCTGACGCAATGGTTACTGGTGCCATCGCAGGCTCTTGGAGGGGACAGAACTCGCCAGGATGTGCGTGACGGTGAGTATCCTGGGCCACACAAACATGCAAGTAATTCAGACATCGCGATTTCGCGTTGCTCAGGGCATCAGTAGCTCAGTTGAGGCATGTGACGTACCGGCTGTGATGGAAGCCAACCTGCTGCTGTCGAGCCGTTGCAGCTGAAAAATGGTGTTCTCAACTGGGCGCAATTCCCTGGCTGTAGGACACACGACTGAAGGACCTGGGCAGTCAGCAGGACCTATGGCAGACGCTGGCACTGCAAAGGTGAGTGGTCGTGACAAGGGGACAGCAGCAGAGCCTGAACTTGCAAGCAGGGCCACAGGCGCATGTGAACTGCCAACCACCTGGCAGAGCCTGCACACACCAAACTACTATGCATCAGTTGCTGCCTGTGTGGTGACAATCTCTCCTTGCATTGGCTCCCTTGTGTTTCACGCGGTCAAAGTAGGCAGCCTCGACACAAAGCAGTCAGCACTGGCATGCCTCGCTGGTGCCCTGAGGTTATGCTGGCACATGAACTTCATAGTCAAAGTATGGTGTGATGCGACCTTGTAGGACCACAGCATAATTGTCTCACCACTGACCCCCATTACACAATTATGTCTTTGACCAGCCCACAGCCCTCAAGTAACCACCTGGGCCGTCACACCCTGCATGCAGTCTGGTGCGTCATGTGTCGCATGTCGCCTTGGCGCCTCAGTGGCGCTGTGCTGATACTGCTGTTGCACTTGCTGCTTGTTTGGCTGCTGCAGGTGGCCTGGAGCCACTGCACTCCAGTATGGGGGAGACTGGCAGCTGCTGTTCAGGTCAGTCGCAGGGACACCAGCAGGCCTACTGCGGTCGTTCCATTCCCAGCAGCACCAGCAGCAGCAGCTTTCTGGAATTGCCAGTGCAGCTGCATTGGCTGTATGTCTCACATCAGACCCGCCAGGCAAGGGCCGCAGCGGCACCAGGGGAAACCTGCACATTGCTCAGACCAGGTACCAGCATACTGCATGTACATGCCCTGCTGCAACGTGTTCTGCCTTGTCAATAATTTTGCCGTCTCGGTAGTAGAGTATGTGCTGACTGCAACCTGCAACCCTGCTGCCGTGTATCCTGTGGCTGCCACAGGCATAGGTCAGTCCTGCCACAGACCTTCATCACACACGTGGACAGGTGCCATGCCCTGACTGCACGAGCAGCAGGTGGGTCCAACACGGGAATCTGCATGTTGTGTGCGGCTGCCTATCTGCAAGCAAGCAGTGCTCACGGCAGCAGCAGCAGCAGTCTTAGCAGCATATCGTATGCACAACCCCTGATGTCCGGGTAGCAACAGAGGCAGCAGTGTAGCCCCACGACTTACACTCGTGGCAATACTGTACTGTTGCGCCCCGCAGGTCAGCAACAGCTACGCATCAACAGCAGCAGCCTGCCGGACATGGTGTCACCAGCCAACAGTCCCAACAGCAGCCCTGTGAAGCCCAGCGTGTATGGCTTCAGCCAGCGGCCCTTTGTCAGCATACCTGGCATGCTGTTTGAGCAGGTCATGCAGGTGGGTGGCTCAGCCTTTCACTTGGCATGAACACAGAAGGAGCATGCCATGCATTTGTCATCATGCGTGCTGGACTTCGGTGTGTGTATGTCGTGCGCGGTGCGCCACTTGCGGCCGCCTGCAGCACTGTAAGCTTGTTACCAAGGATGTGGAAGGCAGCCAGGAACGACGCGTGACAGGATGGCAGCACCATACATTGTCAGTTTCAGCGCTGCAATCTTCAGTGTTGCAAATGCCAGCTATCTTGGGTATGCTCTCACCAGTGTGTGTCCCACCGCCCTGTCGATGCTACACACTTCCTGTAGACCCTGTTCAGCCTGTGCCTGCTGCACACGCGCGTCAACGGCAGCACCAACATTGGCAGCAGCAGCCTGATGATGAGCAGCAGCAGCAGCGGCAGCAGCGGGCGCAG
>QAXK01014163.1:0-11708 GCA_004335735.1 Chlorella sp. KRBP
GCCGGCGCCACCACTGCTGCTCCTGCCGCCACCACCGCTGCTGCCCCTAACGCCTGCTAGGGTCATGGTCCCAGTCAGCAAGCCCCCTTTGGGTGGGATGGTGGCTGGTACGGCAGCTGCAGTCGGGCGCAGCATGCTGCTGCCCAGAGTGGTGGGTCCTGGCGGTGCTGGGGGCTCCCAAGTGCGTGCTGCTGCTGGAGCGGCTGTGTACACTCCTGCTGCTGCTGCTGCTGTTGCTGCTGAGGGGCAGGAGCCCTCGTCAATAAGCATGTTGAGGCGCTCCAGCAGCACCTGCAGGGGCAACAGTGGCGCCATGCCTCAACAGAGGCTAACCTGCACCTGATGGTGGTGCATGGCTGGCATGAACTCTGGTGTCTCGCTGCTGCAGGTGGAAGGCCTTACCTTTCAGACATTCATGTGAATGGGGCCTGTAGACTTGCCACGCGGCCAGCATGTATGCTGGCAGTACCACTCAGCGATGCTGTGCAGTGCTGGATGCATGCAGGAGCCCTAAGTGTACCTTCATGCGTGCGAGGATGAGCGGCAGTGGCGTGCGCTGCAGGCTCTTGAGCTGTGCAGCAGCCAGCTGGGGCGTCTTAGGGCTGGGGCATGTGCTGGCCCTGCCCTGTGGTGATGTGCTGCCTGTACTCCCTGCTGCTGCAGTATACAGGCGTCTGCCTGTTTGAAGCCTGAGCCATTCATGTGTGCCAGCTGCTGTGCTGGGGTCATCAACTGGGCTGGCATCAGCACAGTCGAACCATTTGGCTGGGTCGTTCTACAGAGCAGGGGTGGAGCATGCAGGAGAGCACACAGCTGCTGTTTTAGACATGTCAACTGACCAGGACACAGCTACTTGCAATGTGAGAAATGGCACTTCAGGATGCTACAGGATGCTACAGGATGTTGACATGTTGAGGTTTCCAAGAGAGAAGTTGCAAAGACCCTGTGTCAACCAGTTGCTATAAAGCTGCTGCAACACAGGTGCGCATGACGCGGGTCTCTTGCAGCTGCGTGCTGTTGACCAGGATTCAAATGCTGTCAAACAGGGAACAGTTGATGCCTGGAGGCCTGCTGTGATTCTCTTTTTGACATCTGGAGGTCCAGGATGCACACCTGAGGTGTGCCATGTGGTGTGGTGACATTGAGCAGCAGCGTGTTGGCGTCGAAGTGCAGCCCTGTAGGCCTAGCTTGAGACCGCATGCTGCCTAGGCTGAACTCCTGGAACCGACTACCAGGGAGGCTACATTTCTAGGAACTATCTTTAAAACACATAATTTCGATAGCAATCCACACGGGCATATCTGTGGAGGCCTCACGGGCCATGTCATGGGCCATGTCATGTGCACATGCTGCCAGGCCAATCAGGACCCTTTCTTGCTCGATCCCTGATAGGCTGGTAGATCGAGGAATATTAGCGTGATGGTGCCTGTCAGAGCCGAGCAAGGCACAACTAGCTAAGCTGACGCTAGCAGTGAGACCAGGAGGCAGTATGACACCTGTGACCTGGGTGTGACATAGACATGCTTGGAGGAGTTCTAACGCCACTGTAATACTCTTAGTGTCTTAAAGGAACATCACTGCCTGATGCACTGCTTGTAATACACAAAGCGCAAGCAACAGCGGCTTGTGTGCACTCGGACCCCGTTCAACAGAGGCTGCATTTGCTTGGCGAGGAGGCATTGAAATATCAACAACAAACCATAATCTCTGGTGAGCGTGTTGCACGTCTTGCCAGGGCGACTGCGCCTGCCTGGCGTTGGCTATCGCTAGGCCCTGTGGTCTGGGGTCTGGCTAGACCCCGAATAGCTACAGACCATGAGCTTCGGTTTCCGAAGTGACGACTCTTGAATGTGTTGATCCATGCCTAGACGCGTTGCTGAGTTTGCAAAAGATTCAGAGCACGCTTTCACGCAAGTGCCTGCACGACCAGCTCTGTCGGGTTTTTGCATCACAACTATAAATGCTGTCACGTCTTGCGCTCCGGCCCTGGCACCGCTGACCGTGCAGGGCTTGCTGAGGATCCAAACCTCAACCAGCCCTATCGCGCTTGGAGCCCTGCTCAGTTGATAGTCACATCAAATCTGGCGTTGTCATGGACGAATCGCAAGTGAAGCCAACCGGGGCAGACGATGGACAGTGAGTACTCCGTTGTTGAGGCAGTAGGACCCCAGGTTCAGCAGTAGGACCCCAGGTTTGGGTTCCAGGTTGTGGGAACTGCAGCACCAGCCTGCTTCGTGTCACATCAATCCTCTACATGCATCAGGCATGTGGTACCAAGCTTTGTGCATCATGCACTGCACAAGTGATGCTAGCTTGTTGCGAGCACCCATGCTTTGTCAGCAGCGAATGTGTGCGCCACGAAATATACCAGGAGGTCATTCAGAAGGAGTTTTTCTGCAGTGCACTACGACCTGAGTTCCAGAAGCCGTTGTTGAGGGTGCCGACCTGCCTGTGTCCAACAGGGGGGATCAACACATGGGACACATGAACACCACAGCCGCAGACCAGGCAGCAGCTGATGCTGCTGCTCAAGCAGCCATCGCAGCTGCGGCTGCAGCTGCTGCAGCAGGTGCAGAGGTGAATGCCAGCCAAGGCATGGCCGTTGTGGACCCATCAGCCACAGGTGACGCAGCTGCACAGGCTGCAGCAGAGGCCCAGCAGGCAGCGCAGATTGCAGCAGCCAATGCAGAAGCTGCGCAGCAGGCTGCACAGCTCTCACAGCAGCAGTTGGACCTGCTGGCGCAAGGCGCACTGACTCTAGACCCAGCAACACTGGCCGCCATGCAGGCACTGCCAGTGTCAGGTGGTCTGCCAGCGGCTGCGCTGCATATTGACCCCAACATGGCTGCCAGCTTGCTGCAGCAGGGCCTGCAGATCCCTGGCTTCACAGTCATTCCAGACCAGGATGGAAACATGCAGTTTGTTGGCATGGATGGCAGTCAGTTTGCTGGTACTGAGATGTACATGACCCAGCAGGGGGGCCATGACGACTACGGCGACGATGGCCAGATGCAGCTGTTTGGTGGCTACGGAGGTGCGGCCGTTGTGGGCATCGGGGTTGTGTCACCAAGCAGTGGCTTACACTTGTATGCAGAAGCGGCCTCTTCAACTTGGCAACAGCAGCTGCATGTCATCAACTGGCTTGTAGGCACGCAGGAGGGGTGGATGCATCTGGCGCAGGTCTCCATGTGTGTCTCCACAGCGCGGCCAGCAAGCTTGGCACTTGCTGCACTCATTTGATCACGCCTTTAAGGATGGCTGTTAGTTCAACACCATGTTTCTGAGACTCCATGTTGTGGCGTTGCTCGGTTGTGCTGTGGGTCCTCGTTGTATGGTGTGACATGCTGCAGGTGACCTTCAGAGGCAGCAGATTGAGCAGGTGCGCAAGGCTGACTACCAGTCGCTGGCGGCTGCCAAGCGCTCAGGGCAACTGGCCACAATCCACTTCACTCTGGACCTGCCAGACGAGTTGTCTGATGTGGAGCTGTCTGAGAGGTGAGAGAGTCATGGGCAAGGTCAGAGAGGTGCAAACAAGGACCCTGCAGCATTTCGCCGTGTGCTGATGACAGAGTATGGCTTACAGAGCTGTGCAGTTTCGGAGGGCTTTGCAGTTCTGGAAGACATCTTGCATGGGGCGTCAGTGCAGGCTGTCCGTCATTCACTGCTGTCTGGTGCCCTGTCCTCTGTCATTCAGTTGTGGGCCCTGAAACACTGTCTAGCCGCTGCACACAAGTTGTCTGAAAGGTGGCATACCTTCTGTTGTTCCTGCAGGAGTGGCATCATTGAATGCCCAACCACTGCTGACGTCCTGATGCTCAAGCGGCTGTTCCAGTACCAGGCACACAACAAGCTGCTTCCAGCTCTGCAGGTGAGCACGCACGGCTGCAGGTCCAGCACGTGTGGTAGATTTGCAGCCAGGGCAGGCTGCAGCACACTCTGCACACTCGCCCTGGTACCCTAGCAACCATGATGCTGCGGGCCCCAACCAAGGCCATCTGCCTGCACACAAGCAGTCAGGCCTGATCGTGGCAGCAGGACAGCACAGCTGTGCCCAAGAGAACAAGGGCTGTTCGGGCGCAAGGCAGTATGCTTGCTGGACCAGGGTGAAGCATGCATGTGCGTACAGCGCAATTAGACTCTTGCACAACCCCGTGGCGGTGAGTAAACCCATGCTGCTGCTTGAACCTGCATCACTTCTTGAGCATGTGGAGTGTGCTGATCAGTGCCTGATCCTGTACTGCCATGTGTGTCCACTTTGCTGGCGTGCTGCTGCATCAGACGCTGGTCACAGACCAGCATGAGGAGATGGCTGACTCCAAGGAGGACGGCACACCCATGCCTCTGGCACACTATCATGTGGGAGATGGCAGCCACATCATCCTGCGCATCAACGTGAGTGCCCTGTAACTAAACTGTTAAAATGGGTGGTATGTGCTGATTGGAAGCGATGGCTTGAGGGACCTGCAGGAAGTGCCTGCACGTGCTGGCACTGATGATGTGTGCGGGCTTGTTTGTGTGCTCTTGATATGCTGGCAAGGAGTCTGCACGTCTACATGAGCACTGTTCAATGTTCCCTGCCAAACGAGGCCGCTGGGTTACACAAGTTGTGGCATGCTTGCATGTGCTGGCAAAGATCACCTGCAGGAGACGCTTGCATGTGCTGGCGCCAGTGACCTGTACTGGATGGTTGCTTGTGCCGGCACAAACAACATGCAGTCGTTGATCAACGCGCCGTTTCTGAAACTCAAAATCAAAGCTCACTCTGCAGCACTCAACTTCAGCACAGCGGCGCCTCATGTGTGTGTGGCGCCTCATGAGCACTGTGCAATGTTCCCTGCCAAACGAGGCCGCTGGGTTACACAAGTTGTGGCATGCGCTGGTATTCTGTGGCTCATGGTTCTGTTCCTGCTGTGTGACCTCGGCCTGTGCTGGCAGAACGCTACTTTGGCTGCATGATTTGTTCTTACGTTGCTGTCCTGCGCTGTACTGTGCTTACTCCTGCAGGTGCCTGATGAGCTGGACAACATCCCTATGGTGGACGAGGCACTTGCGTCCGCAGCCTACACAACTGCTGCAGCAGGCACGCGCACGCCCAGCCGCAAGACGCGCTGGACCACAGAGCAGATTGAGGCCCTGATTGAGGGTGTGGAGAAGTACGGCCTCAGCGCGTGGCGCACCATCGTCATGGTGAGTGCTAGGCATGATGCGCACTGCCGTTATGCATCGTGCAGAAGGTGTCAGCACCATATCAAGGCATCTGGCGCAGCAGCCTGTTGGCGTGCTGTTTGTATCCCGTTTCCAGGGCCAGCAGCAGGATGAGTAGCCACGTGGCAAGCAAACTGCAGGAACACACAGGACTGCTTTACTTCCACCACTCAACCAGTGACTGCACCCTAACGGCTGTATGTATGTTGCTGTACTCCCACAGGACCCGCGGCTCAACAGCAAGAACAACATGCAGTGCAAGGACAAGTTCCGCAACCTGTGCCTGACCATCATCCAAGGCAGGCCCGAGCGCGGCCTGACACTGCCATGGCAGCTCAAGGACCGTGTGCGTGCGCTGATCGAGCAAGAGAACATCAAGGTTGGCTTCCTGGGTGGCAACAGCTACTCCAGCGGGGGCGGCAGGCACCACCACCACCATCACCACCACCATCATGGCGCGCAGCACGCACAGATGACTGCCGCGGCAGCCGCAGCTGCAGCACAGCCGCTGGACGCTGCTGCAGCAGCAGCACTGTTCTCTGCTGCGCAGATGGGCGCACAGATGGGCGCGCAGCCAGGGCCATCAGCAGCTGGGTCAGCTGCAGCGTCGCCCTCCGCGTCAGCTGCTGCCAACAGCCAGGCAGCTCAGCAGCAGCTGCTTGCTCAGCAGATGGCTGCATATGCAGGTGCCTTTACTGGCCATGCTGAGGGTGCTTGAAAGAGGCTTCAGAGTTGCTGCTGCATGCGTTGCTGCTTGATGGAGTTGTTGCAGGAGTCATGGCGCCTTGATGAGAGCTCGCGTGTGCAGTGTTTGCGTGCCTGGCCTTCGGCCACCGGCTTGGTCAGTCTGGCGTGTTGTTGCTGGTCGTTTCCAGCTGAGCAGCATGCACCATGCCGGCCCTTGATGTTACTATGTGTGAATGTTAGGGCATGCAGGTTTGCAAGGTGCTGCGGACAGCAGTGCCCTTGCAGGCTGGGCCTGAAGGTTGAGCATCCCGCGTCTGTTGCTGTGCAGAACGCTCCAGTTGAAGGCACACCTGTTTGGTGTTGACGCTTTATTCCCAGGCTCCTGTTTGTGCTCAAGTCGGGTTGCCTGGCTCATATGTCCTGCAAGTGGGCAAGTAGGCTGTGAGGGGCTGGGCTGATGCTAGCTTCTCCTCCACCCAGGAACACACACTTTGCAGTCCCTGGGTGCAAGTTCTGTATCTCTTTGTCAACGCTCAGGGTTGGGCGGGCACTGTCTGACATTGTTTCTGTGATTTGCACTTGTTACGCTGTCGGTTGCTTGATGGTGCCTCTACAAGGTGTGGCCGGGTGCATCAAAGTCGCAAGTTTGCCAGGCTGGCCTCAAGTCGGCATCATGCGCAGACTCAGGCAGTCTCCTGTGCTGGGTGCAAGCTTCAGGCTGGCCGCATATTCACTTTGAAGTCACCAAAGCAACATCTCCAGCACCCGCGCCACAAAACCCCTATACTACCAACCATCTTCATGTTTCGTAAGCGGCTGTCAGTGGGGCGGGCGGGCCTCTGGCTTTGTCCATGTTCTCAACCTTCGTCTCTAACCTTTCTTACCACCATCGGTACGGACAGTCAGTCACACGGCCTCAACACAATTTTCTTTACTTCTACAAACTGCTGGATGAAAGGAGTGTGCTGATCAAGTACATCTGTCAACCCTTCGGGCACTACGAGGACCCCTGGAACTGTAAAATCTGAATACAGGAACCTTAAATGTGATTTACGAGAGAAGGAACAGCTTTTAATGCCCAGCCAACCCTGTCTGGCTGATTTCGAGGGCCATGACGCACTGTTTGAACTGGAGTGTAACAACCTGACGCACTGTGTTGCGTACTTAAGTACAAGCAGTTTGATGTGAATGTGCCAAGACCTATATCTACCAGGACGGTACTAGAGCCTCTAAAGCAGCCTTCAGGATCTAAAAATCTCGGATGGCGCGCTCACACCCTATGTTGCATTTGCCGTGGCCCTTGTTCACGCTAGTTCTTACCTTATACTGCACTACAAAGGCCTCCGCTGAGAGAACTTTGACAGCTGCCGCTCCCAACTGCGCCAGCGTGCACCCGCAGTGTACCAGCTGCGCTATTGGTGGGTTAGCGGATGTTTTTACGCTGATCAAGCACATAAATGCTTAGGTTTGTGTTCGGATTGGTTGTTGAAGACGCATGCCCTGCTGCTGTATTTGCTGATTGCAGTGGACAGAAAAACCGCCAGCGGAACAAAAATGGACTCCTATCTGGCCTGCAAGACCTGCACATCCCCTGGCTATGTTTCATTCTTGAATACTGGCGTGTCTCCACCCAAGTCCAACTGCGGTAAGCTTGCAGGACGTAAAACAGCCATCAGCAGCAGTTGTGCTGATCAGCAGCGGCTAGCGTGTGCCAGCTGCAGCACATGCATGCAGCGGCCAGATCAACTATCCATTTTTTCAATTGACGCTTGATCTCAAAGAGCCACTCACCCGCATCTCTTGAAAGAACGTCCTGAGTCCTGCATCGCTGTGTTCTGTGCAGCCTGCGCCCCCGGCTACTTCTCCCGAGATGCCACACCAAGAGTATGTGAGATCTGCCCAAAGGGCTTTTTCTGTCCGGGCGGTGTGGGTCCTGCAATTGCCAACAAGAATACTTGCGGCAACTGCCTCACCACAGCCACCACAGGGAGCAGGAACTCGTCATCCTGCATCACTGCACCTGGCTGTGCATTCAAAGCCGATACCACCTCACAGCTGGGCTTTGTCGGCAGTCCATGTGTGCTGGGAAAGTACAGTGCTGGAGGCACCCGGCAAGCTTGCACAGCCTGCCCATCAGGCCTCACCACCCCCAGCGCAGGCGCCACCAGCATAGATGCATGCTCAGCCCCTGCAGGGTTCTACTACAAGGTGGGTGCCAAGCCACAGGCTGTGGCCCACATCCGAGATGCTATGTGCCTCAGGCTATGGCGGAACCTTCACATGGTATCTGCGGCACTGCTGCCGGCTGTGCCAGTGACTGGCAGGCTGTTGTTGCCAACAACAACTGGGCCCGGCCCATGATGCTGATGGTGCTGAGGGCTGCTGAATGTCCTGAGGCCGCCTGTGGCCTATAATGCTCTGATAACATGACCAACTACATCATGTTCAACAGTGCCATGCTGCGCCTCCTAACCTCAGTGAGGATCACACTATGGCGTTTGTGAAATTCATGCCTGCCAAGTTCATCGCATGACTCACCATGTTGTTTCCGGGTATGTCGCCGGGTCCCATCACTAGCATGCCAAGGAACCTCATTTATTTGAGCAAGTTGGCTCACCAATGTCTTTCTGCTGGCTGGCCTTGCAGAACCGTCAAGCCCTGCCTTGCGCACAGGGATCCTTCAAGAGCGGTGTTGATCAGGCTACCGCCTGCACCCCCTGCCCGGTCAACATCACCACACCAGGCGTGGCATCGACTAGTTCTTCCGCTTGCAGCCTGGCAAAGTACCCAGGATACATCCCCGGCACTGACACTGATGGGCACTTGGTTGCAAAAGCTTGTGCTGTTGGATTCTACAGCAGAAATGGCTTGTCCTGCACCCAGTGCACTGATGGCCTGACCACTGCACGCGAGGCAGCCACAAGTGTTGCGGAATGCCTTGCTGGCCCCGGTTATGGCTATGATGCCACCCTGTCTGGCACAGCAAGGACCCACAAATGTGCGGACGGCACATACAAGGTGTGCACCAATGGTATGGCACCAGCGGCCTCCACACACCCTGATAAACCAACCGTTCAGGCTGAGTGCGCCATCATAGCATGAATGCACGGTGCATATGCATGCCAAGAGTTCCGCTGCTTCAGATCTTTTGATTGGTCAAGTTGACCAATCAAAAATCTGCCGTGTCCGACACGTGGTTGCCAGTGGCAACCCTGACACGGCCTCAAGAGGAGTGAATGCCTGGCTAGCCGGCTGTCACAGCACCTGCACTTGTTGTGCAATTTGTGCAGGCTGGCTGGAACAAAAATCTTTGCACCTCATGTGGGACTGGGCTCCACTCAGAGACCGACAGCCCCGACAGCACAGGCGCAATGAGTGCTGATCAGTGCTACATCCTGCAAGGCTGGGGTAGCACCGCCAATGCTGCAGGGAAACTGGTTGCAAAACCTTGTGTTGGCTCAAACTATGGTGCAAGTGAACAGATCTACGGCATTGCGGCACACCCATGTCAGGTAAGACGTGCATGTCCCTCCAATCCTTGCCATTGGTGGCACCAATGCCAGCTGCACAACAGACTGCACACAAGTGTATGTTTCCGAAATGGAGTCCATGAGGTGCTGTCATGATATGCTTCAAAGTAGGACTTCCTACAGCCCAACTTGTGGCTCTCCGATGCCACAGTGTACTGTAGTAACAAGTTGTCAGGCTAGCCCGGGAACTTTGGGGCTCAAATTCTTTCTCCATGCCGTTGGCGCTACCGGTGTGCTGCAATCCCCTTCCCGCCGCAGCCCTGCCCAGAAAACACCGTCACACCAGACAAACAAGTTGGGTACAGCGGCACCGCATTGGGCCCGTACTTGTCCCCTGCTGAGTGCATGGCAAAGCCAGGGTACGGCTGGGCCAACAATGTTGCAACAGCATGCACGGTTGGCGAGTACAAGGAGGGCTACACAAATGATGACTGCAAGGTCTGCGGCACTGGGCTGACTACGCTTGCCCCCATGGCAGACAGTGCTGCCCTCTGCGTCCCTCTGCCAGGCTGGCAAAATGTGGATGGCATTGATGACTACGCCATCCCTTGTGCTCTGGGCTACTACTCTGCCGGAGGCACGGGCGACGGTGAGCGCGTTTCCTGCACTGCCTGCCCAAGTGGGTCCACCACTGAGTTCCCCATGTCCAGTGACCCAAGCCAGTGCACAGTATGCTTCCCTGGATGGGGCAGCCTCGCTGCTGCAGGCCAAGGCGCCAACCTCTGCTACAAGTGTGAGCCAGCCACCTTCTCACCTGGAGGTTCTGACAACCAGTGCATCCCTTGCGAAGCAGGCCAGACAAGTCCTCTTGGCGCCTCTGACAGCAGTGACTGCTTTGATGTCTTCATGTCTCCAGGTGAGTATGATGCTGCTCTGATCATCCTTGAGGTGTCCCGGGCAGCCCAACACGCACCAGCCTGGCAACTGAGCCTGTCAGCCATATGATCAATCACTGTATGAGCTTTTTTGGGGCTGTCCACGTAAGGATTGAGCCTGGCGTGCAAAGCATGTGATCTCACACTGATCATGTGTTCATTGTGCTACGTGGCACACATGCTATGCATGCCAATTGAGCCATGTGCTTCAATGTTGTGCTGGTTTACTTGCAGCCCCCTATGACTACATCACCACACCTTCTGATGCATGGGTGGAGGCCACCGTGGCGCCTGGCGGGCCCAGCTCAGCACCCACTTCTGCGGCAGAGTGTGAGGCAGGCTGCAAGGACGCTGCCGGCTGTGAGTACTATGTGTGGAGGCAAGAACATGATCCTGCTGACACCATCCCCAACGGCTGCTTCTTTAAGGTGGCGCCTGCAAACCCAGATGACAACACATACGTCGCTTTGAAGCTGTGGACTGGCGACTATGTGGTGTGGAAAGCTGTGGCTGGGGAATATCCACAGGACGCACCAAATGTCATTGTGCCAACCGATGCACCTGACGCAAAGACCTGCCTGGATGAGTGTGATGGCCTGGCCAGCTGCCTGGCTGTCTACATCACCAGGGATGTCAATGGCTGGGTGTGCTACCGTGTTGATGGTGACTTCAGCACCACTGGCACAGTGTTGTCAGCTGTCAAGGCTGACCCCCACCGCATCAACCTCCAGATCGTCCCTGTGTAGTGTATATGCTCAACGGATGACGCTTGAGCCCCTCCCACTTGAGCCCCTTCGAGTGACTGGCCAAGCCATGATGTTCAAGGCTGTGTGTGCGCCCGGCACACACAATGATAGTATCATTGTCCGTGGAGTGTCACACGTCTGTGAAACACGGAATAATGGGTCGTTGTCCATTTCGGCCAGTACGATCTTGCAAGACGTGGGGCTTCAAGCCCTGGCAGGTCCATGCATGAACTTGGCTGTTCTCTCAAGGTTTCTGTGCCACCAGGTGCCATGTTGGGGCGCCTACCAAGTAGCCAACCAGCCTGTGTCACAGCCTGGGCCCCAGGCCTCAGTATAGTAGCAGGATATTATGTTGCGTCAATACAATGCATGGTAGATCAAGCTTTCTGAGCCAGCAGCTCATTTTGGCAAGGCCCCTGCCACAGGGTGCCGCACTGAGCTGAGCCCACTTGCCAATAGTGCCGCTTGGACAAGGGGAAGCTGAGTTCATCCTTGATGTGAGTGTGTGCTTGTCGATCTCTGAGGCTTCTTGTGAAGTCGAAACATCCGATCACTTCGATGATCGGCCCAACCAAATCTCCTGCCTGCAGTGCATCTTGAGGCCTGGTCTTGTAGGCAACACGGGGGGGGAGGGATAGTGACTACCTGCTATTGCACATGTTTAT
>QAXK01014177.1:0-14309 GCA_004335735.1 Chlorella sp. KRBP
GCAACGAGACAATCAACACAGTCGCAACGAGGCGATCAACACAGCCGCAACGAGGCGATCAGGGCACATACAAGAACATGGGGCATTGCGCACACATGGAGTGCTCCCTTGCTCAGCACATGCATGCGCAGGCCCCTCGAGGGTGCAGCAAGCAACAGGGGGCTTTCGCAGAACAAGATGCTGTGGCAGCTACCACCAGTCCCTGCCTGCTGCGGCATCCCAAACGTTGGGATGTGTTGCAGACCATGTGCACTTTGTCGCAACCTGCTGCGCTCTGCCTCCGCACCCTGCCTCTGCGTCTACTGCTTTTCAGGCTGTTGCGCCTTGTCGTAGCTATGGAGAGTGCTCTGGCAGACGGCCGGTACGAAGAGGCAGCTCACCTACGCGACGAGTACAGGCGGGCGCTGCTGGACCAGAGCCGGGAGGAGACGGCAGACAGCGCCACAGAAAGCAGCACAGCAGACCAGCGCAAGCTGCTGTGATGAGGTTTCGAGAGAGGCATGCTTGTTCCAACTGGCTGCGCACGCGCAGCTGTCTGGCCATTTGACGTATGCTTGTGTGTTCATGCTGCGGTAATGCAGCCAACACTGCAGGTGCTCCGAGGGTTGCGGTTGTCTGACGCTACAAGTGGTGCTGCAGGGTGTTGTGCTTCTGGCAGCTGCTGCCAGCTGCAGAGCCTGTGTCAGAGCAGATGCAGGGTTGCGCGCAAGTGTGGGTGCTGTGCATTGGCATTGGCTGCCAGGACCTGCTATGCATTGACAGTCACCCGCAGGCTTATATGCTACTGAGCCAGCAGGGGCAACGTGTGTGTAGCCACCGTTGAGGAGCTCTAGCTGTGGTGGTGGTATGTACCACGACTGGCAGCCTGCCCGTCCTGGCGGGCTAGCTGTATGTTTCTGCTGCTGCGTTGGGTGTGTGCCAAGCGTGCGGTTTTGCCTCATGGGTTTGTGTGACGTGTGTGATGACCACACACAGTATGTGTGGGCACCTGCATAGGGCCCTGCTTGTGTGTATAAGCTGTGTGTAGTATGGTTTCAAGCAGCTGTGTACTAGGCCACTTGCTGGGCCCGTGTGAACCAAGGGTATTGGTGGCTGGCTAAACCCTGGCCAAATGCCTAGGGTTTTGTGTGTTGCTGCGGTTGTTGGCTCCGTGTTTGCTTCAGAGTGACAGAGCTGGCTCAACTTTGCTGCAGCGCTGCAGCAAGCTGGTGTCCATCTTGGGTCATCGTATGTCTTTGTGTCAACAGGTGGACTGTGTGTGTACACTCTTTACAGGATGTCTCTGGCAGCAGCTGTTTTCTTTGCTGCCGACCAACATCAGGTCACACTTCCATGCACCTGCATGCCCCTCATTGTAGCACCCGTTTCAGGGACTGCAGGTGAGGCACCATGTTGGGTGTTGCACGCGTGGCCAGCAGTGTTGGCTTTGACCATTGCCTGTGTGGGGGAGCACCTATAAGGCACTGCAGCAAGGGGCCATGTTGACATCAGCTGCTGGTGCAGGTGCTGTTTTGCGGGCAGTTGACACAGATGTAGTGTAGCGGGGGGTGGTGCTGTGTCTTTTTGGGGCAGGGGGTGGGTACTGGGGCAGCATCGCGCGGGGTTGGTGGCGTGTATTTGTACAAGGAATTGGCTAGTTTTTGCCGTGTACCAGTTCTATACCGTTTCAAGGTTGCGTTTGCAGGCTTGCATGCTGTCAGCTGCTGCAAGGCTGTGTGGCATGCATGTTTTGTTACTGTGTGCTTGAGCTGTCTGTGTTGTTTGCATCTGTCTGTTGACGTGTTAATGCCTGGCGTGCGCTGACCCTCCTCAAACAGCAGAGTTCATTGGACTGTAGCATTACACAACCACATGTGTTCTGCACTGCAGCAGTGAACTAGCTGGGTGGACAGCGAAGCAACTCAAGCCAGTGTGCTCTGCACCCTTGTTTTGTGATTCCCGCCCCAGGGTATCGGCAGTTTTGTATGCCCGAGAGCTACTCTTGTGCCGCACCTTGTGTAACATCAACTATGTACAGCGGCACGTTGGTTTCAATGCACGGGCACTTCATCAGACCCCAGATCATTAAACGGGCAACTTGGACGCAACATCGCTAGCGCTGCTCTTCCTAGCTCGTCGAGCATTGATGCCACAACTTATCTGTATCACTTAAAACAGGTTTTAATTGTCAGTGTCGCCTGTGTGCTTGCCCTCACTCGTGCATGTCATCGCCGGCGTTTGACTCACCTGTAGCAGCTTTGCTTGGTAGACATCCGCGTTGCATGCAGACCACGTCTTGATGATCAGTTGGACGCAGTTACTGAATTGGAGCCTTGATTTATGGAGACAGCGATAAGCTGGGATACAAAGCAGTGCTCAGCACCTGAACAGCACCTGCTCTTTGGAGTCAACGTAGTCCAACTCAGCTGGAGGCATAATCACCACCTGGCAGTTGGCATGGAAACAGAACATGATGGTCAACCACAGCCCGAAGCTGATGCCTGCAAAGGGCTGTTGGAGCTGTTGTCGCAGCATGCAGCACAGGTGATACTGGCAGCGGGGCCAACAGCAAGAACTGTACTGCGTGAACAGCCGTCAACTCTTTGCTGCCACCTATATAAGTTGTATTTCCACTTCCTGCTGGATGTCAGCTGCTTTCAGTTTGAAGCTGACGACTGACTGCACTTCCCTCCCTGGTCAGGCTACAGCAGCTGCTGACACGGCAGTTCATGAACAAGCAGTGCAGTACCTTAGCTGACAGGCCCTTGGATTCCTGCATGTTCTGGTGCAGTTCAAAACACTTACAGACCGTCTTTCAAACCTGGAAGAGCATGTGAGTGATATCAGCACAGATGTGAGGTTGCAGGCGCGGCGCAGCACCATTGCTGCGCAGGTGGCCCCGCTCGCTCTTGGCCATGCTGGCTCTCACGACGGAATCAGCAGCCTGGGATGCTCAGCATCAGGCAGTCCACGTGGTGAGCATGGCCTGACACATCCAAGGATCACCCGGGACGTGAAGGTGCCCCAAGGCTGCATGTGCTGCTATGTACCAGCCCGGCCCAGGGACATGTGTTGCAGCTGCAGAGAGCCAGAACTGCAGGATATCATCTCGTTTGCTGTACAAAAGTGTAGTTTCACTGCGCTGGCACATTTCAAATCTGCCACATCGACAAAATGTCCAACATGCTGTGCAACAACTTGAAAGTGTCCTGCAGTTGCTGGCCCCGTGTCAGCACCACCCACCAGCCGCAGCAGGCAGGCCTCTGGGGTTGCCAACAGCACAGCACTCCTGCAACAGCCCAGGTTGGATGAGCCACCAGCAACCACACCACGGGACTCTGTGCGTGTTGCCAGCACAGCAGCTGCAGATGCCCAGAGCCCTCGTGTGGTAAGCCTAGGTGCAGTGGCTGCCAGTAGCCCCAGCGTCAGTGTCTCAGGAGCAGCAAGTGCACGTGGCGTCTTTGATCTGGTCAAGAGCTGGGGCGAGGGATCCAAGGTGAGGGGTGACTTGCCAGGTCTCCAGGCACATATGCCCCAGTCACTTGTGTTCAAGGGCCTGGTCAAGGGCTGGGCGGGGTTTGCCAAATGTTGTTACTGGCTGACCTCCCGAGCAGGTTTCACACCCACTGCATTGGAACCTCATGGTCATCATGACACGCGCATGCAGAGACTCAGTGACATGAGCATGCAAAACTCAGCAGTAAGCAGTGTGTGCACAGATCCATGGAAGTCCTGCACAGCGTGCCCAGCCTATCGAGCACACCTGTTGTGTCGGGCCGGTCCCTGTGCCTGTGCTTGTCCTGCCCTGCAGTCAGGAGGCCCTGAGCTCAAGCAAGCCTTGCAGCTGGCAGCGGCCGCAGCGGCAGAGGCGCAGGTCGCAGCAGACAGCTGCCAGCAGCAGGTGCTGGAGATGCGGGGACGCCAAGGGCAGGCCGAGCGACGCGTTGACACTTTGTGACAGTTGCAGGTGAGCCAGGGACTGATATGATGACCACGTAAGAGTATGTTGAATGCATGGAGTTGGTTGGATGCACAGATCTTGGCTGGACCTCACCCCCTTTGTAAGCCTGACATCGGATGCAGGCGTCCAGAGACAAGTCATATCTGCACCGTGGTCACAGCCCAATCATGCATGCTCTGCTTGACCTTCGCAACCAATGCAGGACATGGCCAGCAGCAACCAGGCGGCCATCCTGCAGCTCCAAGGCCAACTGGGGCGACAGCAGCAGGTCCTCCAGCAGCAGCAGGAGAACATGGTTGCCCTGAGGGCACAGGTCCGGCAGTCAGACATGTCATGTGCGGCAGCCACCGCAGCTTGTGCTGAGCTGCGCACAGGCCAACAGCAGCTGCAACAGCGGCTGGAGCAGTGCTGCAAGGATGTCGCACGGCAGGCCGACCGACTGGTCGAGGTCACTGAGCTGCAACAGGTCAGGACAGTATGCGGACGGAAGGTTCGGCTCAGTCTTGCTGCTGGGCCCAATGCACAACACACTGATGTCCACTGCCAGTGGACAGTGTCCACGCTTGACTTCAAGTTAGCGCCTTGGAGGCCCTCCTGGGCGGAACTTGGGCGAGAAAACCAAGCGATAGTTTTTGCACTGTCAGCAACAGCAATGCTTTGCAATGCATTGCAATGCTTGGCAAACTTGGCAGTGACTCGAGTAGCATTGGCCGCCTGCTTTGTGCTGCAGGCTGCCACAGCCAAGGTGCGGGCAGAGCTTCAGGCATTGCAGCAGCAGTTGCAGGCACAGCTGGCTGACAAGCAGTCCCAACTCGACAGCGCTGCTGCGTCAGCTTCTGCTGCCCTGGGCAGGTGTGAGGACCTGCGGCAAGGATCTGTGGTGCTGACTGGGCGCTGCGATGCTGTGGCTGGGCAGATGAGGGCAGCAGTGGAGCCCCTCAACACAAGGTGAGACGCCAGCAGCAATCGCGATAAGCGCCACACAGCCTGTTGCAGCTCAGGACGAGGGCAGCAACCAGCAAGGTGCCACAGAGTGTTTGCTGTTCCTTGCAGTCTCTTTCTGAGTGACTCAGTGGCACTGATTGACACAGGCCCCTTGTCACAACTGCGGAAGCAACCCTGAGGCCTTAATCACTGTTTGTTTGTCACAGGCTGCCAGCCGTGACAGCCGTCGCATGATGCTGCTTTGTCAACACAGTGTCGCTGTCTTGCTGTCCTGCAGGCTGACCGAGCTGCAAGCACGTCGGCGTCGCTGGCAAAGTCAGCAGCACTCGGCAGAACTGCTGTGCAGCAGGAGCAGCTGGCCGCAGGCCTGGCGCAGCTCAGCACAGCGTCGACCCGGCGTGATCACGAGCCTGCGCAGCAGGTGGCAGGCCTGGCGGCACGTGTAGAGGTGCTGGAGGGCAAGGCGACAGCTCGCGAGCATGTGGTCACGCAGGCAAGGACATGCTCAGCTGACCTGCAGTCTGCTCATGCATACGCTGCAATGTTCCCATGCGCGAGCAGCAATTCCCTTCTTTCAGCCTACATGGAAACCATTGACAATGCAGTGGGCTGGTTCAATGCTAGCATGATGCTGGTTGTGCGCGGTTCCGGACCCTAAGCCAGTGGTGTGCTGTTGTCATGATGCTGCCACTGATGACGTGCTCCTGCAGGCGGAGCTGCTGCAGAAGCTGACGGAGCTGCGTGCCAACACGGCCGCCAGCCTGACAGCAGCTGTGCAGCAGCTGCAGGCGCAGCTGCGCGCCAAAACAGACGAGGCCTCCACCACCAAAGCCACCAACAGCCTGACGGACCGCCTCAGCAGCAGCGAGACCAGCCTGTCGCTTGGCCTGAGGGCTCTGCGGGACAAAACCGCGGCCACGCTGGACGCCAAGGTGGACGCAGTCACACTAAAGAAGTGGCAGCAGGACATCAACGACAGCATCGCAGAGCTCAGGGCACATGTCAGTAAGGTTGCCTCGAGCCACCCTGCAGGAGAGTCCCCACAGTTCCAGAGGGCCAGGGCCTACGAAGGCCGAGCAGGCCCCAGCTCTTCCCAGAGCCCTCCCCGCTTGCCCAGGCACTCGCCACGCCAGCAGGTGGCAGAGGAGTACTGGGCATACGGCACAGCGCCCGTGACGACAGCGTCTGCGGCAGCAGCACTGGCAGATGTGCTGGCGCCGCTGGGGCCAGTGCCCCCAGCAGTGTCAACCAGCGAGAGGTGTTCAAGTGCAAGCCGGGCAGCGTGAGTGAGTGCGTGGCAGCGGCTGAGGCAGCCTTGTCAGCATCAGAGGCTGCCCAGCGGGCTGCTGGGGGCGACGTTGCAGTGCCGCAGCCTGCACAGCAGCAGGATGCACTGGCGGCTGCCGCTGCTGTGCCGACTGCTGATGTGAGGGACACCAGTGGCATTGCAGCTGTAGGGGCCAGCCAGGCAGGAGAAGCCGCACAGCAGCAGCAGCAGCAGCAGCAGCAGCAGGAAGGGGTGGTGGTGGGAGGTGCCATTAATGTTGTGAGTAATCAGGAGCCAAGCAGCCCCACAGCACCATTGGCCAGCACACCCCTGGACCCCCTGACCCATGCCCCAGCTGAGCTGCCTCTAGTCAAGGCGCCGCTGGGTGCCACCACTATAACTAGTGGTGCTGCATTAGATCAGGTGGAGGAGAGCAGTGGTGTGGCAGGCACAGAGTTGGACCCTGTTGGTGGCAGCGTGATTGCATCAGCATCAGCATCAGAGAACATGGGCAGCACAGTGGTGCTCCCACCAGATACACTGCACATTCCGAGTGACAGTGTGGCAGACAGCAGCAGCAGCAGCAGCAGCAAAGGAGTCGCTGCTCTGCCGGCGGCTGTAGCACCCGTGGCTGCAAACACCGCGCAGCAGCCAGGCAGGAGGTCAGGCACAGGCGCACGCACCTCTGGCAGCTCTCAGGGGTTGGCCAGCCCCTCAGCAGCACCCGCATCCCCCCAGGCCCATGCTGGACCTGTGTCTGTGCGCACAGTGCAGCATGGCAGGTCCCAGAGTCACTTTGACGGGCAGCTGCAGCCCGCTGGCGTTGCCTCCCCGCGCGTCCAGCAGAGGTCGCTGTCGCACAGGGCCACAGCGACTGAAGCAGGCTCCCTGCACGAGCAGCAGGCGGCCCACGCAGCCCGGTCCTTCAGTGCCCTGCAGCCCTGGGCCGTGCCCAAGAGCCCGCCCAGCACCTCTGCGGCAGAGCTGCACAGCGCAGCCACCAATGCGAAGCTGGTGCTGGCAGGGCAGCAGAAGGAGGCGACCCGCCAGCAGCTGGCGCAGAAGAAGCTGCCTCAGAAGGCACCACAGGGTCTGCTGGCAGCAGCAGGAGCCCTGTGGCGTGATGCGGCCCTGTCTCGCGTGCATCACTCCACCAGCACAACTGGCCATGACAGCAGCAGCAGCGGATACCTGACATCAAAGTTCGTGTCCAGGCATGGTTGCATCAGCGGCAGGGTGCGGTCAGGCAACAGTGCTGTCTATCAGCAAGGCATTCCGAATCATCATGCTGACTGTTGAGGCTACTTCCAGGTGTTGCGCTGTGTCTTAGCAAGGGTGTCTTGGCCATGTGGGACTGCAACAACTTGAGACACACAGGCTGTTGGTGGTGAGACCACTCTGCTTGAGTGCAACGGTATGCGCAATCATACGTAACTCTGTCATTCTTGAATTGTTCTGAGTCTCAAGGCTTCCTGATCGAAACACTGTGTATGCGGCAAGTTGCCTGTGCTGGTAGGCCAACACATGCTGCTGCTGAAGAACTTGGTGTGGCTTGCAAACCTTTCATGGACGTGGTCTCAGAGACGCCACATGCCCAATGCCTGTTGGGTCCAGTGCAGTTGTCACATTATGGTCATGTATGCCAGCACAGCCTGTGCTGTTGCAACATGGTCTGTGCTGTTGCAGCACAGTGTTCAGTGCTGACACACCCCCAGACAAGCCACATGATAGAAACCCACTGCCGCAGTGCTCAGTCACTGGGTGGTCTTTGCAATCAAAGGCAGCCAGCATTTGGAACAGTCAGAAACGATGACCATACAACAAGAAACACAGGTCACTCCATGAAAATACCAGGGGCTGCAGGGTCCGGCTCATTGCCTGCTGCACCCAATAGTGTGCTGCTGTCACCAGCCGTATAACAACAAAGATGCACATGCAGAGCAAACTGGTTGGGCAAGGTGCACCTGCAAGCCCCACGAGAGGCTCCACGCAAATACATCTGCTGCTGCAACGCTTCCTGCTGGACTGCTGCGATCTGGAATTCAATGGTCCCGGCCTGCAGGACGCATGTTGCTGCAGCCCGTGGCACAGCAGGCCTCAGGTGCGCTGCTGCTGAACATCACATGTGCTGTTTCTACTCCATCATGGGTGACTTGTTGTCCTTGGCCTTCTCTCCGGCCTTGGGCTTGTTATCCTTCCTGCAGTGCACATCAAGGCCAACAGCAGCACACCACTTGGCAACAGCCTGTTGCATAGGGCAGTTTTAATGCACAGATGCAGTGGCTTGTAGCATGCCTGGCCTTTGATCACAATATTCATACGCTTGTGCACCAAGCCCCTGAAAAATACGCCCTGAAAAAGCTGCAGTGTGCACCACCAACGTGGAGGCCTGGACTGCTGATCATGGGTTAGCAGCCGACTCACTTAGCTACAGCAGCATGAGAACCACCGCCAACTGCCAAGAAGGAGCGAAACAACTGTGATGTCACGTCGTAAATCATTGTGCGTGCTTCGCTAGCTGGTAAGAAAGCAACTGTCTATTGCCTCCTGTTCGGCGCCTTGGAGTGGAGCAGATCGGCTTCAAACACCTTGAGCACGGACCAAACGCAGCAGAAAATTGTGTTGGTTGTCAGTTGGATGCCCCCGACACAGCTCAGCTTCAACCCACAGCTCAGCTGTGAAGTGTGACCAGCCTGTCGTCCTGAACTGCCATACAAGTCAGTATGATAGATCCCAACGCTTCGTTGTCGTTCCTAGCGTTGTGTTGGTTGATCACGTCTTCGATCCGTAAACTTTGCCAAGGTAGATCTGATTGATTGCTGCTGTGGTCTTGCCTTTTTGTCAACGTATGTGTGGCTCCAAGTAGCAGCAGTTTTGTTTCAAGTCTCTCAAGAAGCTGCTACAGCAGCATAGTCCATGGCTGGGCGTGGCCGTGCGGCCACCCTGCCAGCATGGATGACTGGTGAGTGAATGTAGCAGCAGGTGTTGTGGAGCAGTTAGGGACATGCTGCTGCTTTTGGTGCTCACCCTCGTTCAATACCTGAATGAATGTTTTGTTCTTGACCTGCAGCTGGCGGAGGTGCTGGTTTGCCTGCTCCTGGCGCTCCAGCTGCTGCTCCCGGGGTAAGGGCTTCGTGCAGTTCAGCCTGCGCCCACACACATGATCAGATATAACAGCGGCTCGGTCAGGCTTAAGCCTTTCAGTGCTGCCGTGTTTGCAGCTGAGGTGTCTCGGCATGCGTGTGCTGGCTCCCCAGATTTACTGATTGAGTCCTCCAAACCCCTCTCTACTGCACTGTCACCACGGTGTTTGCAGGCTCCAGCTGCGTCTGGCGTGGCAGCACCAGGCTCTTCAGGGGTAAGCATTGTCCCGGGATGTGGCTGTGTACTGGCAACGCAGCACACCGACGTTTTTGCTGGCACGCTCAGCATGTTGCAGTGCCTTGTCGTCACACACACAACTACAGTAGCATGACCTGCAGACACCCCTGGGTTGAGGAAGTTGCAATGAACACAATTGGCTGTACATGTTGCTCCTTTGACAGCTGCGTGACAGGCTTGTGAAAACTTGTGAGACACAGGTGCGTACTTACAGGTCCAAATGGCACAACCAGTGACAGAGACATACCAACGTTGCGTACACTTGACTGACTTGGCTGCTGCATGCAATGCTGCCGTGCTGTGCTGCACAGTTGATGGGCGTGCCTGGGTTGGCGCCCAGTAATCAGCCAGCAGGTGCACCCATGGGGGGAATGTCACGTGCCCCCATGATGGTGCCATCTGGCTTGTCTGGGTCAGCAGGGGGTGCAGCAGCACCCTCGCCAACTGGCGGCACAGCAGCAGCAGGACCCGGCGGCGGCATGGGCCAGCCTGACACAGCCGCCATGGCAGCAGCAGCGCTGGCAGCAGCAAAAGCAGCAGCAATGGCAGCCGGCATCACGCCGCCTGGGGTGGGCTCTGCTGCTGGTGCACCTGCAGGAGCAGGGACCGGGCAGCCAGCAGCAGCGGGAGGGCTGCCGGGGGGCATGATGCAGCAGCAGGCGCCAGGGGGTGGCCTGGGCGGCCCCTCCCCTCAGGGTGTCAGGCCCCCAGCAGCAGCACAGCCTGGCGCCCCCCACATGGGTGCGCCCGGCATGATGCCGCCTCCATATGCGGGCATGCCGCCGCCTATGTTCCCACCAGGTGGGCGCAGAGTATTGCTGGGAACCTAGTAGTTGCGGGGACACAACGGCTTGTGGGCCGTTGGCAGCTGTGTCAGTTGATGTGGATGCACATGTCAAATCACATTTTATGTGTGGTATCGTGTTCGCTGCTGGGGCAACCTGCTGAGGATCAATCACACCACTGCCCAGCCTGCTTGTTCCTTTTGCTTGTGCGAGACATCTGCACCTGGTCCAGGTTGTTCCCTAAAGGATGTCCCATGACCAGCCAATTTGCGTTCTGCTTCCTGTTGGAGGTTCAGCAGCGATCATCAGTCTGTCTCTCCTCTGGCTGCGGCATTCGCAGCCTTGTGCTGTCACTCAACTCAGGACCCCCTGCTGCGCCTGCTGCTGCCCCACACAGGCATGCCCCCTGGCATGATGCCACCGCCTGGCATGGTCCCACCCGGCATGCCACCCTTTGGGGCACCACACCCAGGCATGCCCTTTGGCCCACCAGGTGGCGGCATGTTCCCACCACACATGGCTCCTCACATGCAGGTATGTTCAGGGGCCGCCCTTGGGATGGACTTTCAAGGCCATGCCTGCCGTAATTCTGCTTCTATGTGCAGGAGATGTGCAGTGATAGTCGTACGTCTTTGGGGGAGCAGCAAAAGGGTGCAAGGCCGCAGAAACGACACTGCTTGGCTGGTCAGTCTGCCCTGCAGCGACACCCAACACTGCTAAATGCAAGCGCTTTGGGGGCCTGTTTCCACAGCAGGGCTCAAACCACATCATTGTGCCGGTGCAGTTCAGTGTGTTGCAGCAAATATGGATGGTGCTGCCTGCTGCTGGTGACTCATGTTTTGCCATGTTGTCTGCCCCCCGTCTCCAGCCGCCAATGCAGCCAGCAGCCCAGCAGCCGCAGCAGCCCAAGTCTGACTGGACGGAGCACAATGCGCCTGACGGCAAGCGCAAGTACTACTTCAACAGCAAGACGCAGCAGTCCACCTGGATCAAGCCAGAGGAGCTGATGACGCCTGAGGTGTGTTGACGCTGGGAAAGGCTTGCTGACCTTTGCATCCAACCAATGAACCCCAACCCATAAACCCTCAGCTAGACCTGGAACAGGACACACGCTGCCCAGGTGACGTTGTTCCCTCTGTGACAGGACACCTTTTCCAGGTGTCCTCACACAGAGGCAACAATGTCACCTGGACAGTATGTGTCCTGTATGCTTGGCAGGCTGCTGTGCTGTGCTGGCTTGCATCGAGGGCGTGTTGACCAAGAGTTGGCTGCTGCCCTGTGGCTCCATTCAGGCTTGCTGGTCCTACCGAATGCACACACAGGGCATCAAGCTCTAAGTTCGACATTGACAAGCTGTGGTCTGTGTGTTCATTGCATTGCGTTGTCATGCTCACAGGAAAAGGCCAAGGCAGCAGCGGACAAGGCTGCAGCTGCAGGAGCAGCTGCGCCGGCCGCCACTGCTGCACAGCAGCCACAAGCAGCAGCGGTGGCTCCGGCGGCAGCGCCAGCAGCAGCAGGACCTGCAGCAGCGGCAGCTTCAGGAACGGCAGCCGGCGGCCACAATGCAGCTGATGTCGCGAAGGCCTGGAAGCAGTACACAGCACCAGATGGGCGGCCCTACTTCCACAACAAGATCACAAAGCAAAGCAAATGGGTTATGCCTGAGGAGATGAAGGCAGCCCAGGCAGCAGCAGCCGGGGGTGGTGAGGCAGCAGCAGCAGCTCCAGCTGGCAGCAGCTCGGCAAAGCTTCCACCAACGCAGGTCGTGCCACTGTCGGCGAATGGCATAGATGCCAAGGTAAGCTAGCCTGATTGCATGCTTTGGGCGATTTCCAGCATCGGGACTTTCCATGATTGCAGCTTTGTCTGTGTGGGCCACTTGCTGCGGCCATGTTGGCTGACGAGGCATCCTGTTGCATGGTCTTGGTCCTGCTGAGTCAAGCATTGCATGGGCGCAAGTCCAAGTGTGTGCAGAGGTCATGCAACCACACACATGCAGCCACATGCTGTATTGAATGCCTGCTGTCTGTGGTGTTGTGCTGCGCAGGGTGCCAAGGAGCCAGCTGCATCTGTGGTCCCCAGGGAGCCAGTGAAGCCTGTGGTGTACCCCAACAAGGAGGCAGCTAAGGAGGCCTTCAAGCAGCTGCTGCAGGTATCGACACGTAACAACACAAACTCAGCTGGCAAATCTGTGCTGATGATGTTTGGTGCTGTGTCGTGCTGGGGATGGGGCTAGGGCTATAGTAGCAGGTGCTTGCTGCAGCCCCAGTGTGCACCCAACCAGAGTGGTGGTTGCCAAACGGCCAATAGCCTTGGACAGGGTGTTGAGCGAGCAGTGCAAACACGTACGCGTCCGCCGCCACTGTGCTGACGTTGTGCTGTGCTGATGCTGGTCCTGCAGGACTTTGACGTGCCACCAGAGGCAACCTGGGACAACGCCATGCGGCTGATCATCAACGATCCTCGCTACGGTGCCCTGAAGGCCATCGGGGAGAAAAAGGCGACGTTCAACGAGTACTGCACGGTGCGTAGTCGAGGGCGAGGTTTGGGTCACTGCAGCTGCCGCTTGTGTGGCACAGTTTGTGGTTGCCACCGTGCAGCTGCCGGTGTCGACGGCACTTGCGACTGCCTGAGGCCGTAACCTGCCACGTCCAGATGTCTACATGTTCTCATCACATGCCATATGGTTCGGCACCATGGCTTGCTGTGTGTGACCAGCTGTTTGCTGAGGTCCTTTTTCTCATACGTTTATTTGTAAGTTCTCACCGCACTTGCCATGAGTGCTGCATGTGCTCGCAGGCGCGGCGTGCTGCTGAGCGTGAGGAGGCACGCAAGCGCCAGGTTGCTGCCAAGGAGGGCTTCATGACGCTGCTGGAGGAGTGTGCTGAGCTCAAACCCGGCGACAACTACGACAGAGCCTCGCGGCTGCTCAACCACGACAACCGCTGGAAGGTGAGGGCTCGACTCCTGCATGCTCTTAGGCAAATGGCTCCCAGGCACTCGGCAGCAACATTCACATGCTTTGCAATGGCAGGGGAAAAGGCGGGGTCACAATAGCCACAGGCGGACTGGTACCGCTTGCCATGCTGAAGGCTGTGCTGTGGCGTGCAGCAAGCAGCCTTAGCACCCATGCAGGTTGCTGCACCCATGGCCCAACAGTGAATGATCAGTCGTTGTGCCCAACAGTGCCTGTTGTCCAATGCCCTGCCCAACCCTGCCCTGCCTCACCATGCTGTGCTGTGCTGCGTCGTGCTGTGCTGCCTTGCTGTGCTGTGCCGCCATGCTGTGCTGTGCTGTGCAGGACCTGGACAGCGATGCGCTGCGCAGGGAGCTGGTGAAGGACCACATCGAGGCCCTGAAGCGGCGACGTGCTGACGAGGAGAAGCGGCAGAAGGAGGCTGCTGTGGCTGGCTTCAAGGCGCTGCTGGAGCGCAGCGGCCTCAAGGCCAGCAGCAGCTGGAGGAAGGTGCAGACCAAGATCCAGGACACGGAGGAGTACGAGGTATGTGTGGGTGTGTCGTGTGTTTTGATGCGGCCCGTATCTAAGGTGTGCCTCTCAGGCCATCTTGAGGCAAGGGGGGTGGCTGTACTTGTGTTGCGGGACTGGAATGCACATAGGTGCATGCGGCATGCGGCATGTTGATTGCGCGGTTGCCTGTGCACACGTTACGGCAGGCACAACACACAAGCTGATCAACAATGCAGAAGGTAGGGTGTGCTGCTTGGTAGGTAGGTGTGACCCGCAGCTGTGTCACAGAAGCTCTCATTGATGCCGACAAGTGCCCCTGTGACACAACTGCAGGTCAGATCTCCATGACAGAGCTTGCTGGTTCAGGTGTCGAGTAGCACATCAAGTGCCTAGCAGGAGGTTGTGGGCTGCGGCTTTGTCACAGTACAGCACTTGTCCATGATGACAAGTTGCCTCTGCGACACAGCTGCAGCTCACATCATCTTGACAGGGCTTGCTGTTTTAATCATTTAGTAATAGGTA
>QAXK01014187.1:0-11043 GCA_004335735.1 Chlorella sp. KRBP
TCACGCTCCTGCTCAGCAATGGTCTCCAGGTCATAACCCAGCTCACGCAGAGCCTCTGCACACACACATATAGTGACGCGCACAGGGTCATAGTTTGATCATAAAAATGGTGTACACGGGGCAGCGCTGATGTGTCTGCTGTGAGGTGTGCCATGGTGTGATAACGAGCCCCATGCCGTCGCCCAACCCAGCTGACACACATCACTCAGCAACAGCTGCAGTGCAGCCACCACTGCCAACGAACGTCGTTCCAATGACTGTTTCAGTGACTTTAAAAGACGGCCTAGGACCTGGCATCCACTAGGCAAAGCCAGTGCCACCGCTGCTGCTGCCGCTGCTGCTTTGCCCTTGCACACAGGTGCAAGTGCAGCTGGGCTGCGCCCGCTCAGCTGCTGGTGCTGACCTGCGTACTGGTCCTTGATGCCTAGGTTGTACAGGGTATTGAGCAGGGAGCGGCCCATCAGGAACTCCATGGACATGTAGTAGACACGCTTGGGGTCCTGCTCCCTGCGGGCACAGCACAAGGCACATGCAACAGTCGGGCAACAGTTGGTCAACAGACATCCTGGCAATGCAGGCCCACCCTGGCAGTATGCTTGCAGCAGGCCGTTTGAGATCGAGCTGCAACACTTAATGTGTGCAGCCCATGCAGATCACCATTCCAGACTCTGCAGAAACCCTGCAGGAACCCTGCGCATTCAACCATGACAGCATGAGCATGTTGCAGATACCCACACCGCAGCCTGCAATGCATGGTTGAACGCCCCGGGCCACGACCCTGTACGTACTTGAAGTAGGTCTGTGTGTCGTTCCACATCTCGATCAAGCGGTCCCTGAGGGAGAAGGCAGCTGCTTGGTAGCACTCAAAGTCATCAAACTGGTGACGGGTACGTGCCAGGGTGTACTCAACATGGTTGACTATGCTCTCCTGAATAGACAGCACGTCATTCTTGCGGTACGTGTCTACAGGCAGCAGTGGCAGGCAGCAGGAGCGCCCGTGTTGAGAGCTGCTTGCCACGGGCCATATGATCAGAACACCAGCACAGGCTCAACCGCCAGAAAACTCAAACGCAGGGGTGTGGAGAACAATGCATGCTACCCATTTCTGGACGTGTTCCAAGTGCAACATACGTCAGATTCTTGTGGGGGCTCGCTGTTGATGCCACAAGCACAAACACAGGATGAAAAATGTCAAGTGAGTGAGGCAGGACTGGCTGTGCATTTGCAGGGTCAAATGTGCAGGGAAGGGGGCTGAGGGAGAACCAGGTACACTTTAGTACGCACCCATGAGTGTGTACAGCAGCTCCCTCTTGTTTTCATCCTGCTGGATGCTGACTGTGGTGAACTTGGGGCGTGGGGTGAGAGGCCCTGCCCTGCTCTTGAGCAGGGTCTCCAAGGCCTTCTTGATGTTGGCCACCTCCTGTGTGTCTGTGACCTTGCCACCGCCCTGCTTGGTGACATAGAACTTGTCTGCAATTTTCTGCTGCTCTGCGTCTGTCTCCACGATAGCCTTGCTGACGTCAAGCCCCAGTTCCCTCAGAGCAGCAGACAGGGCTGTAAGCAAACCAGGCCTGTTGGCACCTGAAAGGTACAACACCTGCAAACCGATACACAGAAAAACATCAGATCCGTGCTCAGAAAGGCCGATCAATGAGTTCGGACGAGTGATAGCGCCCCGACACAGCCATCGACGTCACGCCAACCGCCTTGCACTGACCGTGTACTGCTTGTCCTCGTCATTGTTGAGGTCGATCTGCACATCTGCAGCCCCTGCTGGTGGTGAAGCCTCTGCCACACGGCCCACAAGCCTGTCAAAACGCTGCCTCGATGATCTGGCACTTGGTGCTGCGGAGGTCGGCCTCGAGACGGCCCTGCTGCTCAGCCTGCTGCATGATGGACTTGTTGGGCTCCTGGCATTGGGAGCAGCACGTGCCGCGCAGGCCGCGTGCAAGCTGCTGCTGTTTAAGAGCATTTTGGCTGGTGCGCACACAGCACCTAGCACGTCATGGATACTGATGCACTCTGGGCCAAAAAGGGCCTATATCAAACTCCTGGTAGCTGCTGGGGCTGAGCAGATGATTCTTTTGCAAGTCAAGGTGCTGCAGGGTTTGGGTGTCATGTACCTCCCTGGTGCCTGTTGATATTCTCCCCGCCCTTATTGTGTCACACTGCCCAGTGTGCATGATACCAAACAATTACACCCAAGAACCTCTTGCAGGCGGGCTGTATTGTCTCGCTGTGACATGCATCTGTGGTACCTCCCCCCCATGGTCAGTGTCATGTACCGTCTGCACTGTGCTCTTCAACTCAGACTGCAGCAACTCAGCTGCAGAGGGCAGCTTCGTCTTGACGGTCTGTTGTGCCTGCGGGTGGCTCTTCTGTTGCTGACCAGGCCCCCTGCAATCCTGGGCTTCAGCACCCTCCTCTGACCCTGTGCCGTCCTCACTGCCGTAGTCAGCCAGTAAGCTCTGCAGGGGCTCCGCAGCTTGGGTGCTCCCAACAGCGGTACCAGGAGGTTGCTGTCCATTAGCTTGTTTCATTTGGTGGTGGTGCTGCTGCTGCTGCAGTGCCTCACTCATGCCTGCATCAACACGCTGCCTTTTGCTGGGCTGGTGGCCCTCAGGCTCACTAGCTGAGTTGGCATGCTGCGCTGAATGCTGGGTGGGGGGCTGCCTGTCCTGCTGGCACTGCAAGCTCTGCTTGTCAGGCTGCGGGTGGTCTGGTGTCATGCAGGTCTTGACAGAAACGATGCCAAGCTTGGGGACTCTGGCACCCTTGGTGCGGGCCCTGCAAACAGAGCGAAGCACATGTGCAGATGGTTTTAGTAGGTGCCTGGGTTTCCCAAATCATGCAAAACTCGTGGCTAGGCATATCGGCATCAATAGCTTGGTGAGCTGAGGGTATGAGATGAGTACTAACAGCTTCTGCTGCTGTCTTGCTGTTGTAATGTGGCAACGAGGCAGAGGCAGCTGCTGATAGCTCACACCCGCAGCCTACCTGACACCATCTTGCAGAGTTATATCTTGCTGCCTGAGCCTGGTGGCTGCCTGGCGCTCAAGCTGCTGCTCAGCCTGTGCCCTTGCAGCTGCAAATGCTGCTGCCTCAGTGTCCCTCTTGTGCTGCTCCTGGAACCGCTGCTCTTGCTCCTTGTCCCTTAGGTACAGCAGATCCTCCTTGTCAAAAGCTGCATGCAACAAGCAGCAAGGTAGACTCAAGAGTGTGTGCTTGGCGGCTATGCTTCATCGTGGCATGATTGCTTTGCATCAACAGTTGGTCTGGATGGCTTGGCCCTTAGTAAATTTCCATGCATGGCCACATGCACCAGCTGGACGTGCTCCACAGCACATCCAATTGCACGGCCCGCAAGGTTTACTCACCGCCTCTGCCAGCAAGCCATCCTTGCCGCTGCTGCGTGGCCTCAATCTGCAAAGATGGCAAGGAGAACAGTTTCTCACCCAGCGTGTTCTGCTTGGTTGGGCAGCAGGCCAGGCTTGTGATGCTCACTGCTTGCCAGAGCGGAGACAAGCAGCTGCAATAAACACAGCAGCAACTCCAAGTCCCAAGCTGCAGGCTTGGCATGGCGCCTGCCACGCCCCTGCCTGAGCAGGGCATCCCTCTTGGGCTAAGGGTTGACACCCCCTCCCTGTTGTCCACACTCACGTCTGCAACCATCCGTTGGTACTGTGGATCGTGCTGTTCATCAGATGCTACGTCGACTGTCCTAAAACGGTCAGGGTCCTGCTTGCGCTGCTGGGCCATCGGCCTGTTGAACTGCTGGGGCAGCAGCTTGTCCTGCGGTATGAGCAGCACAACACCAAAAGGATGCTACCTCATTCCATACCGCGGATGATATGATAGTTACCGCAGAACATATAAAGTATCATGGATCCAAGCCGCTGGTTTATCGTGGCAGTGCACTTACCATGCAGTCTGGCTGAGCAGTAGCACTTGAATGCACCTCAACAAGACAATCAGCACAATTGTTTCAGCACTTCGGCTGCTATAGACGTGACGGAAATACTGCAAGAACTTATGTTCTTGAAACGCGCTGGTGTGTCTCGTGTTCTCTTCAAGCAGTTGTTGACTCAGCAGATCACTGATCAACCACCGAAGTCATGTATGAGAAGCGGGTAGAGAGCGTCAGCCACGTGGTTTTACCCTCATGACTGTTTCAGAGCCTTTTCAAGCGTGCCTGATTGCATCCATGCGTCCCAACCAGCTTGCACTTGACAAAGCTGTTGCTGCAGCTTGCGCTGCAGCAGAGGCAGGTGATTTCCAGACAGCAGCGGCAGCATTCCAGGCAGCAATCCGACTGGACCATGGCGATGCAGCGTTACACGAACAGCATGCACAGTGCCTCATGGAGCTTGGCCAGTACGACGATGCAGCCAAAGCAGCAGCTCAAGCAACGACTCTGCGCCCTGCTGTAAGTACAGACTGGATGGCGAAGCGCACCCCCATGCTGGCTGGGTTCTGCCGCTTTTGTATGTTGTTGGCAAGTATGTTGTTGGCGGGACATGTTGTGAAGGCTGTGCTGCACTGCCCCTGGACTCTTGGCTGCTGCATGCAGTGGCCTGAGGCATGGCTGACGCTGGCCAGGTCGCTGCTGAATGCGGGGGAGCTGCAAGGAGCGCACCAAGCATGCACACAGTGCTTGGTGAGTAAGCCTGCTACTGGCCAGGCTGCTGAGTGTGGCAGTCTTCAGGCTCTTTCAAGCTTCTGCTGTGCTGAACCATAGTCGGCATCTGGCAGGTGTCACTTGCCCTACGCAGCACAGATAGTGCAATGGTCACACTGACAGTTGACTGGAAACACTGATGGCTGACGGGACATGAACCTATTGTTTGTTTGTGCAGGTTCTTGACCCAAGCCACACTGAAGCTCAGGATGACATGGGCACCATCACTGGGCTCCTGCAGCAGCACATCAGCAACGCTGTGGGTTTGCCTGGTCTGTCAATCTCAACAGCACCTGGTGAGTGTGGCTGCGGCATCATGTACGGGCTGTTGCCTGCATCACCCCACCCTACCGGCCATAGGCTGTGGCTCATGGTGAGTATCGCTACTGCAGGCTTGGTGTTGCATGCAATAGGGTCCTTGAAGCTGTGTGCTTTATGCTCTGTTTGAGATGAGTATGCTGCTGCATGTTGCCGTGTGCGCAGGTGGTCAGACAGGGCCCAACAGTGTCATCTGGGAGGCTGGCACAGAGCTGGCCAAGCTGTTTGTGCAGCTGGCAGCTCTGCAACAGAAAGGAGGGTGGGTGCGACCCACACCATGTGTGACGGGCTCAGCAACAGCAGGAATGGCAGCAGCAGAAGCAGGAACAGGGGCAACTTGTACTCAATGCAATGCAGCAGCAGAGGCAGGGGTGGGCACCCCAGCTGCAGCGCTCCCGCTTGAGCGTGTCCAACTGTCTCAGCTGCCTCAGCTGCAAGGAGCCAAAGCCTTGGAGCTGGGCTCAGGCACAGGCATTGCAGGCATTGCTGCTGCTGCCTGTGGGGCGTACGTCACGCTCACAGACCTACCAGCAGCACAGCCCCTGCTGCGCGCAAACGTATTGCAGAACCAGCCGCTGGTGCAGATTGCAGGGGGCTCTGCAACGGCAGCTGTGCTAAACTGGAGCAGCACGCAGCCAGCACTGTCGCGTTACCAGTGCAGAGAGCAGCAGTTGCTGTGCGATGGGTGTGGGCCCACCCAGAAGCCCAAGCAGCACTCGACTGAAGCTGAGCAGCTGCATGCTGGAAACACCGTATCACTGATAGATGCTGCTGCTCCGTGGGTGTGGGGCTTTGGAGCTGACCTGATCTTCAATGCAGGCCAGGTCATCGCTGTTGTGCAAGCCATTACCAGCTTTCTACAGCCGGCTGCTGCTAATTCAGCAACAACCATAACAGGGGTTCCCAGAAGAGTGTTTTTGTTGTCTCACAAGCAGCGACATGTGGATGTAGATCAGGAATTGCTGCAGTCCTTTGCTCAGGCTGGCCTAGGGGTCTCGCAAGTGGCCTGGGACAGTGCATGTTCCAGCCAGGTATGTATATGGCTGATCACGTAATACGCCTTGGTATCTGGGCGCTTGCCCTTGTCTGGTGGAGGGCAGAACACAACTCACAGTAACGAAGTTACAGCAGTAGTGCTGCTACAGCACAGGCTTGCAGTGATGGTTGCACACACGGCCGGTAACAGGGATCATATGCGTGTGAGATCTCATGCTAACACAGGCATCACAAACCGGTTCAAAACACCGCGGCAACATTACCGTCATGATTACGTTTCTGATGGTCCGTTGGCAACCGCAAGCCATTTGCTGCATCCTGTCGACCTGTACGTTGCAAACCATCTCACTTTGGTTTCAGTTGATTTGAAAAACATGCTATTGCAAACGGTGCGTTTGCTACGTGAAACCCAGCAGCACTTGGCGCCAAAGCAGCAGTTTGCAGTTGTGGGGGCATCACAACAGGACACCTATGGGTTACATGGCTGCAGAGCAGGTCAGTTTCCATGTTCAGTACATAAATGCATAAAAACAGGGTGTGCAGGCTTGGAGGGTGGTTGTGGCTGACAAGTCCGCGCCTGCGCTGTCTTGCCTGCAGGTCACCTTGCCAGCACGGTTCCTGACAACGACTGCACACTTGATAGCGATCTTGACGATAGTGTTTGATGTGGTGAGTTATGGTTGCTACTCAACAAGTCAATTTGCAGCTGTTGCAGCACATATTCTGACAATCTTCGTGTCCTGCAGAAACCCTTGGCAGGGCAGATCCTGTTGACACACAGTCAGGATGCAGCAGTGTTTGCAGCAGCAGAACTGGATGCTGTTGCCCACCAGTAAGTGTACAGGTTGTTTGCTGTTGACTGGTAGCTGTTTGCGAACCCACAGTGTATGTTCAGCAGCTGTTTGTCAACCCACAGTGTGTGTTCACATTCGAGATGTGCAGTGTGCAAGTTGAGGTCACCGGGCCGGGCCGTGACTTGCTCAGCAGAGCTAGCAGCCGGGTACAATGGCATGGCATGGCATTGCATGGCATGATCAGCTCTTCACCAACTCACCTGCATGCCATGTCTGCCCCTACGACCTGCCGCATTACAGACTAAGCAGCGCAGCATATGCAGCCATTGCCTGTCTGGCTGTGGAGTACATCGGGCTGTTCCTAGGGGTGTCCTTGTTCCTGCGTGGCCACAACTGCCTCTACATCCTACTACACTTTGCAGGAGCTATAGTGACAGGCCTGATGTATACTCAGGTTGGTGTCAATAAACAGACTGCAGCTTTTGGATGGCATGAAGGCTTCAAAGTGGCACGCTGGCATTTGCTAGCATCTGCAGCTGCATAACCAGCAAGCTGCAGCCATGATATACACAGCCTATACGGTATGCTGGCATACTGGCCTTGTGTCTCAGCGCTGACACAACACCATCAGCATCAACATACACCAATTTGATGGCATGCCTCTTTTCCTGTGCACACTCAGGCATGGTCGGCTGGCGCGTTGGTGGGCTTTGTGATCGCTTTCAACTGTATACCAGCTACACTGGAGTTTATAACCTTCTTGTTTGTCGCACGAATCAGCTTTTTTGCATACTAGACGGTGTGATCAATGACGCTACTCTCTGGTTCCATGCAGCTTGGGTTCTTTGTAATGTGAAGCAGGGTAACAAAGAGGGGCTGCATGCTTCAGATTTGCCATGCACCGTGTGCGATGAGAAGCCACATGTGATGCCTTGCAGAGGATGTGCAGCTGCAATACACCAGTATAATGCAAGTTGGTTCAGTTACACGCATGCATGTGGGTGTTACCCTTCCACCGGCTACCAATGGCAACCATCTTATTCACCACCAGGGCGACCATCAGTCCACACTGCACACCAGCGAGACATGTGTGCTGGATGCATCAAGCACTCCATTGATACATGCCTGTTGTGCTGGCTTGCAAGCATGCAGCATCACACCTAGAGCTGATGGATCAGTAATAGGAACCCATGCGAAAACACCCAGCACTGAATCTGTCATGCAGATGACAACCACAAGGTTGCCTGCTCGATCTGTATGCCTCACTAGATCACCATAAATACAGCGCACACAGATTAATATGCAGCGACACAAACACAACACAGAAGTGGGCGAGAAAATGCAACACTTCCGGCGGCAGGCAATGTCACAAGCTGCACTGTTTACACGTAATGCTGAAGTATACGATAACTCGGCCACAGGACCCTACTCCACGTGATCACACCTGTAAGTTCTGCACACGGTCGCACTGCATGGCATCCCTTGCATGTGCACGCAACATGAATACAATCAAGCCATTGTTGCAGGCAATGCTACTGCCCTTGCAGGCAGAGAGCAATGCCGATACTTTATTCCACTCTACAGCACACTGCTGATGCACTGTGAGTGTCAAACCACACGAAAAAACAAACAAGCAGCGAGAGTGTCTCCAGCAGCTTTGTGCCCTGGCGGTACCGCATGCTTATGCTGGGCACTGGCACCTTGTGACCTCGAAGACACCTGCGGAGCATCATCATTGGAAACGCATAGGCTCAGTCACAGCTGTAGCGTCATTGCAGCTCCAACACCATCAACTGCGGCTGCACTGTGGTGTTGCGGCACCTACCATAGGCAAGAGTTCCATGATGCAGAGCGGAAAGCAGGCCAGCTGATCCACTGTTTTCTTGTTGTCCAACTCCATTACAATCATAGCTTGCAACCCAACGTAGGCACCTGATGTCCTGTCCCGCTGTTGCACATTGGCAAGCAACCTTCCTAACTGATTTGACATCGCTGGAAGCCCTTGCAGTGGTGACTCACCTGTCTGCACGATGGTGGGGTCGACAGACACCACGGAGTACAGGCACAGCTTCTGGAAGCCGAAGCTTGTGGAAAGGCCTGGGGTGCAGCCACACTGCTCACCAGCCTGCACGTCAAAGCAGGCAAACAGTCCAAGCAGTAAGTGGTGCTGTGTATGATGTGGGTGGGGTGTTTGTTCAGTCAGTGCCGGGCTACCTATCATGCACGGCTACCATTCACCCTGTATCAGACAGGCAGCTGTACATGTATGCTTCTCCCTTCGGAAGGGTGTAAGCCAAAAATTAGCCTACCTTCAGGTTCTTGCCGCAGCAGTCCCCAGCCTGGAAAGCATTGCACTGCACGCGCAGGACAAACATCACAGCAGATCAAAGACAAGTGAGCTACCCTCCTGCCCTTCCAGCTAGATTTTCACCATGTAGTAGCACTCTTGCAGGTCATGGCAATTTCATGCGCACATTCCAGACACCGTTACTTGAGCAGTCAGATATCCGATCCGGGTGCCGCACCAACCCATCTCTCACTCTCACCTCGCGATACTTGCCGCTGTTTGGTGCATTGTTTGGTGCATTGTTGGGTGCTGAGTTCACGGGTGCACACTGCTTTGTGATGGCTTGGGCCTCAGCGGCAGCAGCTGCGCAAGCACACAACACACTAGCAGAGTCACAGCGAGCCTTTGCAGAGTGACTGCTGATCAGCATGTTCACTGGGTCATGCATGCCTTGACGAATACTGGCTTTGCCCTCACTGATTCTGAGCCCTACACAGCTTCACAACATCAACTTGCATTCTACAGGTAGCCATGGTCATGCCGTGCCGTCCTCACCTGCAGCCGCCTGACCGTTGCCCTGTGCATCAGCAACAGCCTGAGCCTGGGACAGAGCAATGGCGGTGCCATTGCAGCCATCGGGGTCCTGTGCAGCCTGGGCCAGCGCTTGGCTGAAGGCCTGCACACAATGAGGGATACATCGACACAGCAGAGGCACTGTCAAGGTGAGGAACATACATGTGTCGATTACACACATCCTTCGCACGCAGCACAGGCGCACACACCTTCCAGGTTGAAAGGGTATTTGACACTGTCAATACGTAGTTCAGGCGGCACCCCATCATAATCACATGCAGCAAACATGTCTAGTGATGCATCTCAGGCGGGCTGCAGTGCAACATCGCCTATCCTCACCTGGGCTTGTGCAGCCCCAGTAGCATAGGCAGTGGCAATAGACTCAGCATAGGTGCTGCTGTTCAGACCAGCAGCTGCAGCAGCTGCGGCAGCCTGCACCAGGACAGCACCAACACAATGTCAGGCACTGCAAACACACCGCGGTACGACATCTACTTTGGCACGCAACAGGCCATACAACACGGCGCACATCCGCAAGTGAAACCTCTTCCAATACCGAGCTGCCCATGACCTATGCAAGCAAGATCCAGGTAGGGTTCATAAGCTCATGCATATTGTCAGCCAGTAGGAACATACCTCGGCAACGGTTCCACAAGTGCTCTCATTGGCAGCTCCCTGTGCCAGGGCTGTGGACAGGTCACCAGCCTGCTCAGGTGGGCACTGCTGAACCGCATCGCCCACAACTGATGCGTTGTTGTCCTTCAGACCAGCGCACAGCTGTTGCAGGGCTGATGTGGCAGTCTCAGCACGAGCCTGCAAGGAAACAAGGGCGGTGTTGGCTATCGTGTGGGGAGACGCGGGTTGGATGATGGTCGTTGCCAATATGTGCCTGCTGAGTATGCAGAGGTGTGCATTGCAACTGCCTACGCACTCAAGCCGCCACACGCATTGACATCTGACGCCGTCACCTCAGCAACGGCTTGGGCCACAGCAGTGCCGTTTCCACTCTGAGCAAGGGCTTGTGCAGCAGCTGCGGCTTGGGCCACGGAACCACCACCTGCATGTCAAAGCACCCACTTGTCACTTATTGCCATCAGAATGCTCCTAGGAAATGCAAACTGGGGCTGTGGAGATTTGCTGTGTCAAATGGAGGGGTGCCCCAGACACCTTGGGCTACCATAAGTGCATCCGCATTCAAAATCTGAACAGGCTTCGCATGCCTGCCGACATCCTGGTCGTCCCCAGCCACTCAGGTGCACGATATGCCAAGCTCCTGCAGTGCAAGGCACTTACTTGCAAGCACGGAAGCTGCGGCCTCAGCAGCAGCAGAGCTCTCTCCCTCGCTGTTGCTTGAGGCTTGAGCGAAGGCACTGGCAGATGCCTGGGCCAGTGTCTGG
>QAXK01014196.1:0-16013 GCA_004335735.1 Chlorella sp. KRBP
TAACATTATCAACACACCTGCATGCTCCCCATGCAGTTGCACCATGGCCTTCAGCTGCTGCCGCTTCATTGCAACGTTCTCATGGCCCAGCACCAGGTCCAGCAGCTTCCCCAGCGGCCATGTGATGGGCGAGCACAGCAGCATCAGCACCCGCACGAGTGGGGCAAGTGCCGACCCAATGGCCACACCATACCTGTGTGACAGTGCGTGACAGTGTGTGACAAAGTGAGACAACAAGCAGAATGGGTTGCAGTGTTGTACATGTGCTGCAGGCTTGCACAGCCCACGCAAACACAGCAGGGGTCGAGGAAGAGTGCTTTGTGGACACATGGGATGAAGGCATGCTTAATAGACAGGCAAACCCACTGATGCTGCTCTGCATGAACACCCCTCAGCCTGCTGCCATGCGTCGAGGATTGTTGAACACCCCTCAGCCTGCTGCCATGCCTCAATGAGCATTCAGCAGCAAGCAGGGTGCAATGCCAGTGCATGATGCAAAACATCGGACCAGGCATGAACGAACTCAAACGAACACAGAGTGCAGACCATGATGCCTGGAGGACCCTCCTACTGCTGCCATACTATGAGCTACATCTGTGCTTATGACTGCTGTTGGTGCTTGTGCTGCCTGCTGCAAGCATACCGCCTGGCCTGCCCTGCAGGCCTAGTGCTGACTGCATGCGCACCTTGAACATACTGCTTGGGGTATAATCTCGCCGAACAGCAGGATGGCCGTGACCGACAGCAAGATAGCCCCTACAGGGTTTAGCAGTCTGTCCAAAAACAGCGGCAGCGCTTCCATGCAGGCTGCGTTGCACAGCAGCAACGTGCACAGCAACCAATGGGGCTTGGCCACCAGAGGTATCAACCTGCTGGCTGCTGACTGCTGCTTGGTGGTTCCACTGACTCGCAGCACCTGTGGCAGCGGCAACCAGGCGGGTAAGGTGCAGCATGTGGTGCACGTCAGCACAGAGCAGTTCTGGGGTTGCTGAACAGGGCTATGCCTGCAGCCTAGGGAGCTGCTGCAGGGTGCTTGCACTTTTGACGTTTGCCTGTGAGTGAATGTCCATCGTGGGATGTGTAACCCCAGAATCGGCAGAAACAAGAGGGCGCATGCACTGCTCCATGACAAAGTCACTACTGGTACAACCCACCCAACCCTGCACGCACCTCCAGGTCCATAACATCCAGAGACAGCAGTCCAAGCGTCAAACCTGACATGAGACCTGATCCAAGCACCAGAAACACCACCCCCAAGGCATACAGAGCCACGCCCAAAGCGGACATTTGTTCTCCGTCCTCCATGGCTCCACTGCTGTCAGGTGCTGCTCCAAAAGTTGCTGAGCAGGTTCACAGACAGCTGGTGGTACAACTTGATTTAATCCATAAACTTCAAGGAGGTTCCATTGTCACGTGCGGCAGGCCCTCCGGCAAAACGTGAAAGGAGGCCCCAGGTGACTCGGCAAGATATGACTCAAGACAACGTGGCAGCACGTCTGGTAATTACCAATGGTTTGAGTAATACATCAAACGACGTAAGCGCCCTTTGGCATCTCAAGCACGCGCATGGCCAGTACTAGGCCACTTGGACCCGCGGGCCGGTTTTCGTTTGGAGTTCGGCTTCGACCAACCCAGTTTGGCCCACCGGTTTCAAACCCAAGATTTTTTTGAGAGTTGCGTTGTGACAAATATTGAGCAGTGAGGGTGTATGGAGTCGTGCTTCTGCCTTGCCCACAGGTTGAGTCACCAACAAGCTGTATGTTGTGGCAGCGGGCAGTGGTCACAGGGCAACAGTGGGTGGAGCACCTCCATATCTCTACCGCTGTATGAGACGTCTGGTGGCAGACGGTGCAGCCTTGTCTGCAGCCATGCAGTTGACATTGCGAACATGACAGTTCATTGCAGTGCAGTGCAGCCAAAGCCTTATCAGCATGGACATGTGCCCTGATCAGCAATGTGCTATCAGTCCCTTCTTATTGAGATGGGCTGCCTTGATACAGGGATACAGCAGAAGGTGCTCGTGCCAAGCATGCACATGTTTGCACCAAGCACACCTCACACCAATGCACTGGTGCCTACTTGAGGTCATGCGAGCTTGACAACACTGGCATGTCAGACTGCTGTCTTGCGTGTATTGCCTCAATTCTTGATCATATCATCTCCATCAGCAGCAGCAGCAGCAGCAGCAGCGGCGGCCATCAGCAGCTGGCCAGGGGCACATGCTGCTGTAGGGCCTTGACTGACTGCTCCTCGGCACGCACTTACGGCCATCACACAAATGGTTACACCTGATGTACACACATTTCAAAATGCAGAGGGAGCTGAGCTGCAGCTCGCAGATCACGATCAGCTCGCAGCAGGGGCTTCTGCAGACTCGTCACTTTGGTGCGTGCTGCTCGATCTGCCCTGCCGGCGGCATCGGCTGCCCCGCTGCATCTGCTGCGCTGTGTTGAGGACAGACACCAGCACATCAGCCTGGTGGTCAAGGGTAGCGCTTCTTGCCCGTTTCCTGCCACTCCCTGACCTTGTCGTATGCATCGCTGGTTTTGCTCATGTCGACATACTTCACCGTCTTTGACCCGTCATCCTCTGCGCCAGCCTTGGCAGAAATGGTCTGCATTGCCTCCCTGCACCAAGCGAGAGCAGCACAGCCGGTCAAAACACAGCAGCTGGAGAAACCAGCATGCAAAAATACTGACAGGCGCTGTGTGTTGTCTGGCCTGGACACTGTCAGCAGTGTTGCAGGTAGCATCGGACAGCAGCACGTTGGGGGGTTGGGAATGCTAGTCAATCAAGCAGTGACAGTGTCATGTATGGACTCACTTGCTCTGCTTGCGGGCCTGCTTCTCCTGCTTCCGTTGCCGCCTGAGGTTCTTGTCCTTTTTTGGGTTACCCTTCGGTAGCTGCTGCTGCTGTAAGCTGGGGTGCACTGGTGGGAGGGTGATCATGCTGCCCGCCTGCTGCTTGCCGCTGCTGGTCCCTCTGCTGCTGCTGCTGCTGCCGCCGCCGCCGCCTGACCATACTCCTGGGAACTTGAACCTGCTGCCCCCGGCTCGTCCAGCTGGCTGCACAGCATACGCAGGATTGCATCTGTCAATCGTTGAGCAATTGCAATGCATGCATGTGTTTTTGGCTCAGACTCTGAGAAGAATAGTGTGGCACATAGCCCATAGCCTGGAGACTCTAACCACAACTGCAAGTTACGCAGCAGCCAGCACCCCAAAGCATGTTCACCAACATGCAGTGTTATCAGGGTTCCATCCTGCATTATGCAATGCATTGCTGTGGCATGCATGCACATGCAGTGGATTCGTTCCAGCCCCCCCCCCCCAGGGGGGGCTTGGCTGCCCAACAGCTGGACTAGGTGCTCACCCTAGGTTGCCTTTTGCTCGGGTTTTGCTCTTCTTGCTCTTTACGCTTGCGCCACCAGAACCATCCTGCGACTGCTGCTGCTGTCAACAACAAAGCTGCTGTGCTGGCTTGCCCTGCTGACCTGGATGTGGTGACTGCTGTCCGCCGCTTGCTTGCTTGCGGCCTGCACAGCAAGCAAGCGAGTTATTCCAGGCTTTGCAGTTTATGAGAGCAGTGTAACATCAAGTGGTGGCTTGTGTGCGTGGTGACTGTCTGCAAGTGGCTGTGTCCAACAGCAGCAAGAACACGGCTTGTGCGCCTTCAAGCTGCATAGACACGGCAGTACTCCTCACCCAGCCATGTCAACCACAGACACGTCTCCAGTGTGAAATACCCGGCACTCTAGATTGGCTTCTTGTTTGCGTGTTGGGGCTACCTGAACAGCAGCAGTGCCAAGATCAGAAGCGACACGGTGGGTGCACTGCAAGCAGGAGATCCTGACGACTTACAAGCGGTCTTTCAATCAGATCATTACTTGCAACAGCGTCTGGTCGTCCAGGAGTCTCTGTTGCAGCACGCCTGATGACTCATCCGGCCAGTCCGGTCAAACATGGAGGCAACCGACAGCCTGACCAAGTTATCCAGGCAGCGACACAGTCGGACAATTCTTCAAAACCATTAACGTTGCTTTGGACTTCTGTATTGAAGTCAAGTATTGCAATCAGACCACCACGAGACCGACACAAGCTGGACCCGGGCAGCTCAGCAGCACTCCCTTACAACCCAGGCCACAAACGACCCTGCTTCCTCAGTTTTCACTATTTTTGCTTGTTATTGCTCCGCTTTACGAGGGTTCTGCACCTTGAGCTCAGAAAGCAACATCAAGGTCCCATCTCACAACAGCAGCAGTGCCAAGGCATGATGCCCCTGTTGTGACAGCACAGAACAGATGCGTTCAGAATCTGACGGCAATTTGGGGGCTATAAGTGAGGTCAAAGCCCCCACCGATCTCCTCAGCAGCTTGTGGCAGCGCCTTGAAGCAAGGCGGACTGTGCTTGCCGTGGGCAGCACAGCCAAGGCAACTGCAGGTCAACTGCAACAGCAGGAGCAGGTGTCAGATGAGGAGGGCGAACATTCAGTGGGTGAGTCACATACCTTTCAATCCATTCCACACCATCATTGAATACCAACCACCTTCAAGCCCGTGATCAGCTGCACAACACAGGATGCCATCATGATCACATCGAACACCTGCCAGGCGCTTTGAACACCAACAGCCTGCGTCGTCAGCCAGCCTTGCGTGACGTGCCCACCAAGCGTTGCTGTTGCATTCTACGGAACATGGTTCAGTTTTTCCCCGTGTGCATGCAGATGCTGGTGCGCAGCAGTTGCTGCTGACCCCTGGGCGTGATGTCAGTGACAGGCAGTTGCTGCAGCAGGATAGGCACCTAGCTGGCTACGATGGCCAGCAGGAAAACCAGCTGCTGCTAGTGGACCTTGTTTCGTTTGACCACTGTCAGGAGGTAAGCCAGCATCATCCTGACCTACCCTTGGCTAGCCTGGCCTTCTTGCTGCTGGCCCTACCTTGGCTGACCTCTGCTTCGTCAGGCCGCCTGTTCAGCGATGATTGCATTCTAGGTCAAGTGCAACCTCCAGCCAACACTCTCCCAGCACATGCACTGCCCAGCATTCACAGCTGCTGACCTTACCTTCTGCTGTGCAGCTGGTGCAAATACCTCCTGTGCTGGAGCAGCAGGTGTTCATGCAGTTTGATGTGGGTCCCTGGCAGCTGCCGCTGCCGTCCAACGCACGCCTGCAAGCAGACCAGCTGCAGCGGCTGCCTCAGGAGAGCATCGGCCTGTGGGTCCCACCCCATCCCCGCATCAACGACAGCTCACTGTACAAGCTGGAGCAGCGGCTGGCAAAGGGCAGGACACTTGACGTAAGGCGCCTGGTGTGGCAGCTGCAGGAGCAGTTCCCACAGGCACAGGAGCCAGGTACGTGGACCTTTGGCTGCGTGTTTGTCGCTGGGTTTGAGGAGCGAGGGTATTAGGCAAGCCTGGTTGTGATGTCATACAACATGGATGAGGAATGGCTGTCGGCCCATATATGTTGATGCTGTAACCTGTGTGGATGAGTTGTACCTGCCAGATCCTGCAGCCAATATCAGCGCAAATGGGGTACTGTCACTGTTGCGCTGGGGTGCTGTGTCTTGCAGCTGCAGCAGAGGCGGGTGCTCTGGGCCCTGGTGGCCTCTTGCTGGATGAGAACGGCCTCATGGTCTATGAGCCCAGCCCAGCAAAGGTAGGGTTGTGGGAGTCGCGGCAAGCCGTTAGGCATTGCTGTTACATCAGCTGCAGTATTCGATGTCAGCATGTATAACAGGCACTGCAGGGCCCCTGGTATGCTGCCTAATATCTCAAGAAGTTGTGCAGCTCTATACACCGTATCCTAGCAGGTTGGGTGTCCAGCTTGTGTGTGTTGCTGAGGTGAAACTTGAAGGTCGGAAATCTACGACTCAGCAGCATGGGGGGTGTTGTTGCTTGCAGCCAAACAAGGAGCGGACTTGGCGGCGTTACGACCAGAATGCCACATCCACAGAGACCCGCTGGGTGCCAGCCAGTGCAGCACCCTTGCATCTCATCAACAGCAGCAACGCAAGCTACAGGTAGGCGGATGAGGGAGGGGACCAGCACCATGCTCCTGACCAGCAAAACTGCCACAACTGGCTTGGCGTCGATGAGGCCATGCCATGCCACCCGCAGCCTGGTCCTGTGCTGCTTGTTGGATGTGTCTTGCTGGCCGCCACAGTGCAGCCACCTTGATGCAATGACCGAGGCGTGTGTCTAGAATGCCATTCGCAGTAGTACTGCGAAAGTAAAGCAAGCATAACAGAGTCAAGCTAATCACAGAGGACAGGCACGCAGGGACAGGTGACATGCAAGCAAGGCGTGTGTGCGTTTGTGTGTCACACACACCTGGCATGTGCTGCTGCAGGCTTGATGTGGAGCTGGGCCGGCTGGAGTTTGAGGTGCACCCCTACATGGCGCTGGAGCAGCAGCTGGTGCGTTGGCGCAACACAGTGTGCTCAGCACACGGCATGCCGCCATCTGCCTACACTCTGATGCAGAGTTGCAGTGTCGAATGCTGCTGCAAAATTTCTGTGGCACACAGCAGCACCTGCTGCTGCTGCAGTAGCGCATGCCGTTGCTACGGCTGCTGAATGTATCAGCCTCAGATGGCGCAGAATTTGCCACATGGTCAGCAGCTGCACCTGCTGCCACACCAGACCTCTCTGTGGCACTCAGTGTGCCGCCAGGGAGCTATACACTTTGCCATATATAGCGCCACGGTGTGTGCCATGCCCTGCCAACTGCAGGCTGCTCAGCTGCTGTGCTCCTTCCGGGAGTATCACAGGCGGGCCTCCTTTGGCCTGTCAGCCTGCTATGGTCAGAAGCTGGCTGCTTTTGAGGATGTGCTGCTCAATGCACGCGAGGCGCTGTTCAGTGCACATGCAGACCAGGAGCAGCAGCAGGAAGAGGAGGACCAGCTGAAGGTGGATGGCGGCAATGTCGAACTGACAATGCCTGTCTGCGGAGCTGCCAACTACTGAGTAGCCTGAGGGCATGATGTAACATGCAATGCAGGCATGCCAGCAACTGGTATTGGAGCTGTAGCGGCAAGTGACGCCTTCACTACTGCAGCAGCTGCTACCCACTCGCACAACATCCCAGCAGAGACATGCTTGACACAGCACCTGCTAATGGCGCTCATCATCACTGGGATCCTCCGAAAGCAAACAACTCCGCATTGTCGTGTGTGCCCCGCAGCTGCTGGCCGCAGTAGCAGAGGCGGAGCGGGAAGTGGCCGAGGTGCGGCAGCTACGGGAGGAGGAGGATGCGCTGCTGCTGACAGCAGTGCATGCTATGGCGGGGCTGTGGCAGCAGCTGCAGGAGGTGCGGCGGCTGCAGGGCGGCTGCCAGCTGACCGACCTGGCCTTCAGTGTGGTGCAGCTGCCACCTGCTCAAGGGGACGAAGCACCACTGCAGGCGGTAAGCACGACACTGTTGGCAACTGCCTTTCTTTGAGCTCAAAACAGAGGCATGCACAGGAAATGGCTGATGCGGCTCTGTTTCCGTATGGGGAACCAGCATTTCCTTCACACCGGTATGTGAGGATCTTGGTTTGAGCTCACGAACCAAGCGCGGCTGCTGCCATGCTGTTGCGCAGGACGGCTTGACGCGTGAGCAGCTGGACGTTGCGCTGCTTGTGGCAGAGGCAGAGGCCATCAACGGCCTGCCGCCATACCCCGCAGCACTCCCCGTCAGCCAGTCGGACGCAGAGCTGGGCATCTTCAAGCTACGCCGGGTGGAGTGCATGAGCAGCAGCCATGCTGTTGCAAGGGGCGAACTGCTGGACAGACTGCAGCTGCTCGAGGTGAGAGTACGAATCTGCCACCCTCTGCTTGGAGCCTGCAACAACTTGGTTCCAAGGCACTCCGTCTACAGATGTCAAAACATGTGTTGGTTGCACCCGTACCATGCCTCACTGCCGCAGAAGTGCTCTGCTGCTGCAGCCGGGCGTGTGTCAGCTGACCCCAGATCACCCAGAAGTCCTGCGGCTGCATACGTACCGACCAGGCAGGCCTTTCAATTCCGCACTCTGCTCAGGCTGCTATATGTACAATGAACCTGGCTGGAAGCACATGTAATGATAATTATTATGATGCTGAGGCTGCCGCACTCAGTGCATGCAAACCTTGCTGCCCCCACTGCTGCTCTGCTGCCGCAGGGGCGTGTGTCGGCTGACCTGGCTGACCCACAGATCCTGGAGCTGCGTTCACAGCTGGAGGCACTGGGGCAGCTGCCTGCCAGGAAGCAGCTCAGCCACCAGGAGGAGATGGAGCTGTGGACCTGGGCAGAGCAGGAGGTTGCGGCAGGGCAGGTAAGGCTGGGTGCTGCACTGAAACGAGGCTGCTGTGTCCGATGAGCCATCAGTCAGCTTTTCAGAGATTACAGTCGCGGGTGCTGCCAGTGGGACGTATAGCCACTGCGTGCATGTGGGACCCGACACCCCAGTTGGCATGTGGCATGTACCTGGATTGCAGGCGCCACTGCTTGCAGCAAAAGCGGCCACCGGCTTATGAAGGCATGACGCAGGCACGCAAGGGGTGCAGAAAACCTGCAAGATATGGGGCTTGACAGCCTTGTCGTGAGCAGCTGCGTTTGCAATCGCTCCCTCCTGGCTGTTGACGTGCCCGGTCCTAATACGAGTATGGTGCAACCTGTGCTGCAGGCTGGCGTGTACAAGCCGCCCCGCCTGCGCCCGTGCCTCTCAGTACTGCCAGTTGCAGACGTCACTGCAGCACGCAGCCAGACAGCTGGGCCGCGCGCCGCCACAATCAGCAGCGGCGGCAGCCCAAACGCCCACGCAGCTGCGGGTGCAGCAACAGCGGGCCTGGGGCGCAGTAGGCTGGGCCAAGGGATGCAGCAGGCAGGCGGGCCGCTTCTGCAGCAGCAGCAGCAGCCGGGCCAGCAGCAGCAGCTTGATGCTGTCCGGAAGGGGCAGGTCCTGGGGCTGGAGTCTGGCCAGCTGCTGCCGGTGCAGCAGCAGGGGCCAAAGCCCCAAGTCAAGCTGTGCTACTACGCACGACTGCTGGTGAACGGCAGGGTGGTGGGGACCAGTGAGACGCTGCAGCTTCGGGAGGACTTCACACTGAGCTTCAGGGATGTGTTCAGGTGAGCAGGGCTTGAGGGCTATGAGCATGGAACATGTGACCCAACACAACAGGTTTGTCTCGTCAAATAGGTGACCTATCATAACAGGTTTGTCTGGTTAAAAAGTTAACCTGTCATAGCAGGTTTGTCTGGTCTGAAACACAAAACTAGTCCTGCATGGAGTCTGCAGACGCGCAGTGTGCCAGCTGCCTTCATAGCCTCAGATGCTGTGCACCTTGTTCCAACTACTGCAGCTTGACAAAACCCCAAATGCCCCTTGCTCTGGAGTTGTGTGGTTGTAGCACGTGCCCACCCCCTTCACACCATATGATGCTGGTGTCTGTAGGCGTCTGTTGCATGCTCTTCCCCTGTGTTCAACTTTCCCCCGTGTGTGTGTGCCCTGTCCTACCCTGCCCTGTTGATGATTGGCATCACCTGCAGCATACGGCTCCTCAAGTGGCCTGACAGCATGCAGCTGGAGCTGTGGGAGAAGGGCACGTTTAAAGACTCCCTGGTCACAGAGCTGTACTTGGCAGTGCCAGGCCTTGGGGGCACACCTCACGTGGACCCCCAGGCAAAGCCCTACAGCTGGACCTGCCCCAAACCCGTGCCTCACAGCCGGCTCCTGCAGGCTGTGGCAAGTTTGCAGCCGCTGGGGGTGTTGCCTGCTGCGCAGATTGCCGGACCAGCAGGGCAGCAGCAGCAGCAGCTACTGCAGCGGCATGCTCATGTTGCAAGCGTCGCTGGCAACGGCGGCAGCGTGCAGGGCTCCAGGGGTACAGCCAGAGCGGCAGCAGCACTGGATGGTGGGGCGTCAGCGGCTCACGCAGATGCAGACACAGCAGCAGCCAGCCCGGCAAGCCCAGGTGGCCACGGGCCCGCAGGTGCCAACAGCAGCAGCGGCGGCAGCAGTGCAGTTGGCTATGCTGCCATGTACCCGTCTGGCAGGCTGTTTGTGAGGTGCGGCTGGGTCTCTGATGTGGGCATCACGCCCCACTTCACACCCTTCCAGCACACAGACGGGCCCTTCGCACTCGGCCAAGCCAAGGAGACCGCGCTGCTGCACTCGCTGCGGCTCCCCAACAGCAGCAGCTTTGGCGAGGACGGCACCGTGCAAATCCAGCTAGCGACGCGAGCAACAGGTGCTGGCTTCAGCACTGGCGGCATCAATATGCGCCCTGGGTCAGCCCCGGGCAGTCCCAGTAAGCATCAGGCAGGTGATTACCTCGGCACGGCAGCATACAGCAACCCGCTGGCGTATCACGGAAGAGGCAGCTCAGCAGGAGTAGCACCAGGACCCAGCAGCAGCCCGCAAGGCTCCCCACACAAGGCCGGCAGGTTGGGTGCAACAGCAGGAGGGTCAGCAGCGCCTGATGTCATGTATGGCAACCCCCTGGCATACCTGGGAGATGATGTGGAAGTTGGGCAGACACTGGCGCCCCCCATGCCTCCAATGAAGGCAGACCGGGCGCTGCAGCGCGTTGCGCAGGGTGTAGGGCACAAGGTATGCTGTGGTGTTTTGCTCTGGTGAGGCCCCAGGAAAGTGTCATGCTGCAACACAAAGCCACGTGCAGGGCGGCCCACCCTGTGTTTCATCAAAACTTGTCTGGACTGTGAGCAACACCGTGTGCAGGATTTTCAAGCAGTGTGCCAACCCCACGCATGTGTGCGACACCCCTATCCTTGTTCCATAGGTTTTCAAAGATCCTGAGGCGCGTGTCTTCTGTCCCCTGCAGGCCAGTGCTGCCAGTAAGTGGCTGTCCAAGCAGCGCATCGACCCCAACGACCTGCGCAACGCCCTGCTGCTGGAGCTGCTGAGGGCGCGCGAGGCAGCCGCACACAGCGGTCAAGCCGTGGGTGCCTCCGGCATCTTCAGGTATACTTGTCCTATCCTTGCGGACAGCCAGCCCTTGATGCACTCTGCTGCACTACTGTACTACAGGGCCTGTACAATGGCAAGGTCGGGAGGCATGGCACGCTGCCACATGCCGCTTGCAGCTGAACTGATGTGGGTGTGCTTGTGTTGATGCTGGCTCTGCTGTCGTTGTCCTGCCAATATCGTGCCTGTACATGTACACGGTCATGAGACATGGCAATGCTGTGGTTTGCAGCTGCAAGCAGTGCCACAAGTTGTGCTGAAGCTGGCTGTGCTGTTGTTGTCCTGCCGATGTTGTGCCTGTCAGGCTGGACCTGCCGGCAGGGCTCTCACTGGGTGTTGACCGCCTGGCCGACCGCCGGGTGGCCTTCATCAAGCAGCGCTGGAGTGCAGGACCCTACCGCAGCTCGTCCTCTGCAGCAGCTGGGCACGCCGGCCTCCAAGGTGGGTTGCAGGACACTAGTGTGGTACCACACTGCTCGCGCTGATGTCCAAGCCAGCTGCTGCAAGTCTTGTGTCGTCTAACAGCTGTCAGTGCTTCATGAGCTTGTGGTCCCGCCTGGCAGGTCCCGCCATGACTCATGGCGTCAGGCTGACGTGCACATAGCACCTCTCCACATCCCGGGTGCGGGATGGGCATTGTGTGCCACATGTGTGCCGGCAACCATACTAGCCTCGCAACCACCAAGACTGCAAACATCTGAGTTGGTTGGCACGCTGCTCCACAGAGGCTTGTACTACTAGTACCTGCGCTGATCTGTCACCTGTGCGTATGTGCGCCCTGTGGCTTTGCGCCTGCAGGGGCCCGGCAGCTGCGGATGACGGCCCCGCTGTCAGCAAAGGACACCCTTGACTTGCAGGATGCACACAGGGAGGCCCTGGCGCTCATAGAGGCCGCCAGCATGGGTGTGGGGGGCTTCATGGGGGCTCTGGGCACCACTGCCCTCGCCACCACCGTGGCTGGCGCTGGCAGCGGCAGGGGCGGGGCGTCGGTTGCCATGGCAGCAGCCAGCATCGTGGCAAGGCAGGAGAGGGCGCTCAAGTGGTCGCAGGGCGTGCTGGCCAGGGCGCTGGAGACTCGTGAGGCCAGCTTGAGGTGAGTGCCTGCAGGCCCCGTCTTTTTTAAATGACTATTTGGCGTCACGAGGATTGCCGATGCATGCACACGGGTGCTTGGCTTTTTGCGTTGAAGCTTCGCTGTTGCAGCAAGTCATCAGATGCATGTGGACTGCGCCTATGAGTTGCACGTGTGGAGGCAGTGGTAGTAAGTGGGAGTGCCACGCTGTCTGGTCGCTGCAGGTCCTTTGCGCTGCGCCTGCGGGCGACTGCTGGCAAGCTGTGTGGCGGACGCATCACCGGAAGGTACAAGACGGACGACGTCGTCAAGGACACGCCACTGCCGGAGTTCAAGTTCGACCTGTCGACCCTTGCGGCTTCGTTCGCGCCAGTGAGGCCCTTGCGGCCACAGCGCCGTACAGTCAAGAAAGTACAGGTAGGGCTTTGTGACATGCTGGTACCTGCCTTGCAATTCATCTGTTGCAGCAGCACGCTCTCAGAGCTATGGCATAGCTCCTGGTGATGTGGCAACTTGCACACGGTATGCATGCACATAGTGCTACTTAGTAGTTCAACTGCAGTACAGCTCTGAGCGCACACTGCGCCTGAGGCTGCTTGGAAGCCAAGTTTATGACACACTGTAACACGCTCCTGCTGGGACGTCTGCCTGACAGGCGGCAGTGCCCCGTGAGACACAGCTGGTCATCACTGTTCAGCGTGCGAGCAACCTGCCAAGGCGCATCGCCGCAGGGGGAGGCGGCGTACGAGCACAGTCACCCAACCGCATGGCAGGTGAGCGAGGCACTGCTTTGGCTCAGCAAAGGCTGCACAGAGACCTGCATGATCCATCTTCTTCACCTAGTTGGCCTCAGCACAGGCTGACGAATCCCCTTCGAAGGGGATTCTAATGAGAATTCTCATCACCCAACTGCTGCTGCTCGCAACACACACGACTCTGGTGTGTATGGCTGTAGGGGTGCGCATGACCAACGACCGCCTGGGTGCCCGAGGCACCCACTGGCGCAGGTCAGCAGGCACGGACAGCTTCAACCGCAGCAGCGGCTTCGTAGGAGCAGGTGCCGGCGGCAGGTTTGCCAACCGCGCAGCGCAGGAGCCTGACGATGGTCAGGCGGGCCGGTTTGGGTCGGAGGGGGGCGAGGAGCCCTCTGCTGCGTTCATGGCAAGGGGCGGGGACGATGCTGATGGCAGCAGCACCTGCCTGAGCTGCTTTGTGGAGGTGCGCTTCAGAGGCAAGCGGCAGCGGACGACTGCAGTGGACAGCAACACACCAATATGGAACGAACAGGTGGGCACATGGATGCATTTTCACGCCTTGCTTGTATCAATGCCAGCTTCACAGCGCGTGTCCAACCAGGGGGGTGTTCTCACAACATGGCTGGGCTGGAATGTGTGCCATGCATGGAAACTAGCCTGCAACCCATGATCCCGACTGCCTGCCCCCTGCCCCTGTCCAGGTGGTGTTCCCAGTGCTGGGTGTGGGCCAGGCAGGAACATCGAGCATGCTTTTTGAATTCTGTTAACATGTCTGCTGCGAGACTTCAGGGCCTTCAGGGCCTGCAGCCCACGATCCCGACTGCCTGTCGCCTGCCCCTGTGCAGTAGTGAGCAGGCCAAACCCTTGCAAGGATGTGTCTACGTAACATGCACTTGCTGATAACATAAACACTGCGTGCCCCCTGCCCCTGTCCAGGTGCTGTTCCCAGTGCTGGGTGTGGGCCAGGAGGCGTCACCCAGCGGGCTGCGTGGCAGCGACAACATGATCACCATCAACGTGTTTGACGAGGTGGTCACACCCACAGCAGCACTGAAGGCCATGCGGGCGGTCGCAAGAGCCAGCAATGGAGGTGAGGGGAGAGTCCACTGGTAGGGGTACTGTGCAGGGGGGAACTCAGGATCGGTGCTGCTGGCGGGGCACTATTACGCTCCGACATGACGCCAGGGTCTGCGCCGCTGCTGGCCCATATGCAGCTGTGTGTCTTCAACGGCTGATGCAATGCACCGCTATAGTATCGCCTGTGCCACATCGGATAGGGTCTGCAATGCAGTCAGACCCCAAAGACAGCGGCACTGGTGGTGCTGCTGCTGACGGCTACTGGTGCTGCTGCTGCTGACGGCTGTTGCTGGTGCTGCTGCTGCTGCTGCAGGTGGTGAGCCGCTGACGGAGGGTGGTGTGCTGCCTGAGCGTGAGCGGCGCTTCCTGGGCTGCATCCGGCTGTCACTGGCTGCCCTGTACCAGGCAGAGGTCATGGATGGAGTGTTCAAGGTGAAGGGGGGGGTCTGCCCACCCGGTGCTGAAGCAGCAGCTGGAGCAGCGGCATGCATTCAGTGCAAGTGTGTATGCGTTTCTTCACGCAGACTGAACCAAGCGTACACATGTTCCAACACTGTTTGGACTGCTTCTATTAGATGGGCCATCACAAGCAGCTTTGGAAGCAATTCTGTGAACGCAACGGCTGATGATTGTCACTGTGGCTGCTCCCTGCAGCTGGACGTGCCACCAGTGCTGTTTGGCTACGTGGCCGGCAACGGCCACCCCACCAGCCTGGCTCTGTACCTCACACTGAAGCCCCGCCTGGTGCCACCAGCAGGGGAGCTGCCGGACGACAGCTTCACACCCGGGGAGCAGGGGGACGTCACCCGACACGCCCGCAAGTAAGCATCAGCCTGAGATCCACACCTACAGCTTCATTCTGGGTCTGATTGTGGATGGCGCAGGACCCCCTGCCTTCAGTCATTGATACGGTACCTGTGGTGGTGCCCAGGCACTGCCTTAGTAAGTAGCAGTCCTCGAGGGTTTGCTATGTCGCGTGCCCCGTCAACATGCTTACTGACTTGGTTCCGCACCAACTTGATCTGTGTGCTGTGCCGTGCCACGCTGCGCAGGTGGGTGTCTGGCCTGAGCAGCAGGCCGGCCTGCAAGGGCCGAGTGGTGAAGGCCTTGGCAGTCACACCAGAGGGGGTGCTGACACTGCTGCCACGCTACCTGGCAGCCACGCCCCTGCCCCCAGCACTGGCAGCAGCAGCAGCAGAACAGGTGAGCCTCCGCGGCCGCACCCGGCATGCAGCCGCACCTGCACCTGCACTGTGCATATATACAGTGGCACAGCACCTGCATGAGGTACATTGCCCTGAGATGCATTGTACTGCACTGCAATCAGCCACGTCGTCGATCTGGAAGACCTCGAACCAGCTGCATGAGTATTGAGGCACCACTCACTATGCTTTCATCACTCTACTCGCGCCTGGGATCATCACTTACTATGCCGCCATCACTCACCCCACCTGGAACCAGTTCACATCACTCAAAGCTGTGATGCCTTTGCAGGCCCTGGGGCATAAGCAGGAGGGTGATGCCAGCTCGGCAGCAGCGACAACAGCAGCAGCAGCAGCAGCACAGCCGCAAGCGCCCCTCAACATACTCGGCAGCAGCAGCAGCAACGGCAGGGGCAGCGGCAGCAGCAGCAGCGGCAGGGGCAGCCTCATCATACAGGACTCCCCGGCCTCCGCCCTGGAGCAGCTCACGCTGGCAGCAGCACGCTGGGTCGCACACCTGCCATACGTCGGCCACAGTTGGCTGGGCAAGCAGCAGCAGAGCAGGCCGTGGGCGGTGCAGGCAGACGTGGTGGGCATGGCGGCAGGGGGGCCTGAGGAGCACGCACACCTCCTGGCTGGGTACTTCATGCAGCTCGGGCAACAGGTGAGCAGTCCGACTTGCGGCAAGGCAGTGGATAGAGGGAAGAGTGGATGTTACGGCGAGGTGTGTGAGAGTGTGTTTATGCGAGATGATTGGTTGCCACGGCAGCTTCCTGTAGCCTACACAGGCAGTGGGCAGCTGAGAGCACCAGTGAGCCTTGCAAAGGAGCCTTAGAGCCTCAGGACAGAACAGAAGCCTGCACGTAGGCATTTCCCGGACCCCAGCTCACCAACACTGCTCCATCAACGCAGGCTGCCCTGCCATTGCCCTGCTGCTGCCCTGCCACTGCCCTGCTGCTG
>QAXK01014200.1:0-10375 GCA_004335735.1 Chlorella sp. KRBP
ATTGCAGCAGTGCTGCTGCTGCTGCTGCTGCTGCTGCTGCTGCTGCTGCTGCTAGTGCTTCTGCTGCTGCTGCCGTGCGCGCCAGTGACAACTGTTGCCTGCATAAGATGATTAACGTGCATGGCATGCAGCTCCACAGCCAGCCTGCAAATCTTTGAGGCTTGATTGGCTTGCTGCCCTTGTGTGATATGGTTTGTGCCCTAAAAACAGGTCCATAGGCTTCTGGTGCATGTTGAGTAGGCAGGGCCTTGAACTGTGTCAGTCGTCATGCTTTGCCTGGTTGCCGCAGGATGTGTCCATCAGCGTGTTGGCGCCTGCACCTGCAGCAGTTGTGGAGTCGCAGCTGTACATACCTCAGCTGACTGCAGCAAGCCGGGGGTCAGCAGCAGCAGAGGTGCAGCTGGTGTTCCAGGTCCCTGGCAGCAGCAGCAGCGACGGGCCGCCTGCAGTGCTCCCTGCCACAAACATGGCTGAGGTGTGGTGCATAGCAGTGTTTAGTCATCATGATGCCATGTGCCGCTCAAACCAAAGTTGGTTGCCACTCAGCTGGCCGCCTTCAGGGCAATTTGTACAGATGCATGTAGCCTCTGTGTTCTGTGTGACTGCATGCAATCCGCAGTCAGCGTGACACCCGTGCCGGATGAAAGATGCACAGTCAGTTGGCCATGCGTTCAGGATGCACCAATTGCACAAGCACTGCATGCACTTGAACGGATCTCCCCCGGTGCTTGCAGGTTGTAGTGACATTCAAGGGCCCTGATGGCGAGCGGGGTGTCTCCACCTCCAAGATACAGCTGCCCATGTGCCTCTTCTGTCAGGTGGGGCCCGCACACGCTGTATGGAGCACAGCCAGGGTGCTGCGGTATTACATAGCACAAGCTGTTGACCTTCATAGCCTATACTGCGGCAGAAGTTCTTCAATGAGCATGAGTGTTGTGCAAGATTCTTGGCACGGAAGTTGATGCCATCAACTTCAGGCTGTGGAGCAAGTTCGAGTATGTTCACTGACTCTCCAACACCCCTGTACATAGTTGGCCTGTGTGCTGGGAGACAGCTTATCTAACCAGACCATCAATCTGCCTGTGTGTACAAACCATCTCTAAATGCATTTGGGAAACATATGTTCTACAAGATGGCTGGTCACAGCTGCCTGTGCATGCAGGTGGTGCCTCCCATCAAGGCGTCAGACTTCAAGCTGACTGTGTCCACCAACAGGGAGGCAGTGCAGGTCATGGAGCTCTTCAGCGACATGGTAGCGCAGGTGGGGCATTGCAATGGCATGATGCAGCAGTCCTGACGGCCCTGTAAACCCTCCTGGTGCCTGCACTGCATGCGGTGGCGGTCTAATCCCCATCATGGTCAACATCGCTAAACACAGGTGGTTGTGGTGTCTTTATTAGTGTCTGTCCGACCACCAGCAGTACTGCTGACACGTGTGCTGCAACCTTCGGTGTTGTGCAGGCCAACCCAGCACATGCTGAGGGGCTGTCCCGCTCCCAAACAGCCAACGTGCTGAGCTTCAGGTTCCCAGGCGGCCAAGACGTCAGCATACTGGTGTCAAAGAATGGGGGGCGCTACAGGCTGCAGTCAAGCTGCCTGGAAGCTATGTGGCTGGTGCTGCAGGTGTGTGTTGTGATATGACTGCTCTTGGCTGCACAGCACTGGCACGGTGCCTTTTGACTTCATGACAATGTTTCCATCCCCATGCTGTGTTGGTAATTGCTGAGCACTGTTCGTACTGTCCAGAAAAAGCATTGTACAAATGCTGGCATTATGTCGCCGAGGTGGCGCATCTGCACACCTGCTGCAGGAGCTACACAGTCGCCTGGTTGCATACATCGCTGCTGCCGACAAGAAACCAGGGCGTGCAGCAGCAGCAGCAGCAGCAGCTGGAGATGGTGTCAGCGAAGGCGGGGGTGAGGTACCCGCGGGGCCCTTCAAGATGACACTGGATGATGCCCTACCACTGCAGGTGTGCCACTGAGTCATCCGTGACATGGATGAGGCACACAATATATCTGCACTGGCTGTGGACCACGCATTTCCTCTGCCCCATAAACACAGAGAAGAGTAAGGCGTTCTGTCATGTGACCCTGTTGTGGGCGGATGGGTGCCATGCCCATGTGTGCAGCCGCATGATGAATCCAAGACTGCGGTCCACAGGCCAGCACTGCACTCTCACACACCTCCTTGCCTGCATCATGCTGTCCCACTGCAGGACGTGTTCGACCTGATTGAGCACCATTTCTCAGCTCGCCAGGCCATCAGCAGCATCGACAGCCAGCTTGAGCAGCAAGGGGTGATGTTCAGGAGCATACAGAAGCGGCTGCTCGTGCGATACAAGGTGAGCCGCTGCCACCGCTGACTGGAACACCTCCGTGCAAGCGCTGCCACCGCTGACTGGAACACCCCCTGCGGACGCAACAGCATATTCAATTTTCCATGCGGGCCCAAGTGCGTTCATGGGCATGCATGTACACCCCTGTGCATGGAGACACCATGATGCCCTTGCCTGCCCTGCGTGCTTGTGTGCTTGAGCAGGACAAGAACGCAGCACCCCTCAACCAGCTGGATGTGCTGATGGAGGAGGCATACGAGCACATCATGGAGTTGACAGACAAGGTGAATATATTCACCAGACTGTGTTGACGCAGTGCGAGCTTTTCGCGGCAAATGCATCATTGACTTTGCTGGCGCAACTGTGCTGAACGACCTGACATGGTGCACATGAGTGCAGCCAGGTTGTGGACTGATGTGGCGAGGAATTGTCTTGATCCATCTTCCTGCCATGTGGTGCTGTCGTGTGTTGCCTTATGTGCTGCCGCTGTTTTCTGCTGCTTCCATGTGATGCTCCCTTGTGCTGCTGCAATGTGCTTCCGATCTGCAGTTGGCAGCAGCCCAGGGACAGCTGCTGGTGGCAGGCCAGGCGCTGGGTTCAGGGGTGCAGCTGTTGCTGCTGTTGTGCAAGTAAGTATCTGTCAATGCCCGAGCTGCACGTCAGTGTCATCTGCGTCGTTCAACATGGTGCTGATCATTCCTGTGCTGTGTGCAGGCTGCGCTTTGAGCTGGCACCAGCAGAGCTGCAGCTGCTCAGCTGCTGCTTGAGTCCTGCCATACATCAAGGTCCAGAGGTGGGTGCCTGCTGCTACTGCGCAACGACAAGTGCTGCAGCAGTGCTTGCATCAAGCCGCTCTGTCAACCTGTGGATTGTGTGGTCAGAGGTGGTGTGGCCTAGCCAACTGATTTGCAAACCAGGAGCCATGCTGAACTGTTACTGTCTGCAATGCCAAAGCTGTGCTACGAAGCATGGACATCACCCGACTGTCCATCAGTCAAGGGTGATGAACAAACAGGATTGTGTGGTTCTAGGGTCCATGGGGCAACTATACGGCTGGCATGTGCTGCGTGCCCACCGGCTGTTGATCTTATCACTCACTGAGTCGGGGCAGTTGCTGCTGCATATGTGTGTGCCATGCTGCTTGCAGGTGGGCTGGGAGGAAACCACTGAGGCAGCCATGACGCAACTGCTGAGGACTAGCTTGGCACGGTCCCAGAAGGATGCTGCTGCTGTGGTGCCCCCACTGGCACCCGCACAGGACACAGCCCGCCTGCAGAAGCACCTATCACTGGTCCTGGAACGCCTCAGCAAAGGCATGAGGTTGAGCAGCAACTGAAGCGTAGCAGCTAGTTGTTGGTGCTGTAACCTTGAGCCATGGCTTGTGCCGCTCAAGCTTTGAAGAGGCCGTGGGTACAGCAGTTGACAGTTGCCAAACCACGGCTGAGAGGTTTCACTTATTCAGGGGGGTGTTGTGGCGTAGACATTCAGGTATCGGCCCTTCACAACGCGTAGGTGTTGTTTGTGCAGCAATCACGCTTGCACACGCATTCAGCCGCCCGCTACGAGCAATCAATCAGGAAACAGTGGGACACAGAGCTGTCTGCGCAACGCTAGATCTCGTTTCTCGGCACTTCAGTAGCAAAACCTAGTCCATATTTGAAGGTGGTTTGAGCTTGCAAGGACCCTGTCACCCTATCCGACGCAGCAAAAGCAGTAGCAGCAGCAATAACAACAGCCAGCCAAGATGCCAAAGAACAAGGGTGAGTCTACTGTCGGTGGTCCATGTTGTGTCTCATGCTTATAATGCTCATGTGGCAGCAGCTGCAGTCTGTGCCAGCCTCTGCAACCCGATCATGATGTCAACCTTGTGCGTGTTCTGCCTTGCTTTGGATGCCACCCCCTCGGGCCAACAGGAAAGGGAGGAAAGAACAGGTGTGCCCCCTCTTGTATCAAAGGGATTGTTTTCGGCTATGCATGTAGCATCCCTGTGCTATGCCTGCTTTCACAGCTTTGCAGTGCACACTGGCAGCTGTTTGAGCTCAGGCCTCGCAGCTGCATGTTGCATGTGGGTGTTGTCCATGCAGTGCCCCAATCATAGCTTTGCTGGTATGTCGTGGGAACACATGATGCGGCATACTCACTTCCACTTGCATGCTACATGCCTTGATGCAAAAGCTGCAACCCCTTGCTCACATGCTGTGGGACCCCCTCCCCTTGCGCTGAAGCACCCTGTTGCTCGTTGGTGTGTCGCTGTCCCCTGTGCAGGCGTCGTGGAAAGAACGAGAATGAGGAGAAGCGTGAGTTGATTTTCAAGGAGGACGGGCAGGAGTACGCTCAGGTGCTGCGCATGCTTGGCAACGGGCGCTTGGAAGCCCAATGCATTGATGGCACCAAGCGCTTGTGCCATATCCGTGGCAAGATGCGCAAGAAGGTTTGGGTCAACCAGGGAGACATCATCCTGGTCGGCCTGCGTGACTACCAGGACGCCAAGGGTGATGTGATCCTGAAGTATATGGCAGATGAGGCCCGTAGCTTGAAGCAGTATGGGGAGCTGCCCGAGAACATCCGCGTCAACGACACCGATGCAATGATGGAGGGCGAGGAGAACGAGAACGCAGAGTGCGTACCTGCTTGGGCAGCAGCTGCAGCAGCCTGGCACAGATCATGTAGTGCTGCAGCAGCCAGACCTGGCATGTGCATGCTGCATTACATGCATTCAGCTCTTGCTGGCGTTGATTTTCTATGTGGCCTTGCTGTGGTAATGACTGCCTGCTGCGCTGTTCCTTGCTACTGCCTCTACTGCCATGCAATTGCAAGTGTGGAGTCGACACTTGCCTCACTCGCTTTATACCTGCTCTGTATGTGTCTGGTGTGCAGGTTCTTCGACTTCGACGACATTGCGGAGATTTGAGCTGCACTCACCAGCAGATTCAGTGTGCTGTGGTAGCATCCGTCAGCAGCCATGCCCCAGCCTGCACAGCAGTTGCAGCAGTGCATGGCAGCGCAGGAGGATCTGTGCAGGCTTGTGGATGCACACCAGCAGCAGGCATGCGCTTGGCGCCTGCAGCACAATCAGTGCCACTGGGAGCAGCAGCTGTGTTTTTGTTGGCAGCGCCTTTCTCAGGGGACCTGTCTCCCGGCACTGTGGTGTGCCTCAGTCAGGTGGTACATGGAAGGTGGCAGGATCAAGCACAGGTGGCTGCACAAGATAGCTGGCACCCAGGCAGCTGATGTGTGCAAAGTGCATGCTGGCCTGCATTCCCCAAGCATGAGGGGTTTGAGTTGCTTTTTGCTGGTGTGACGCCACACTCAGCAGCAGTGTCGTGGACACTTGCCGGCCACGTGGCTGGTTGCTTGGACAAATTGCTTCGGGTCACTTTGGAGCCTGATTGAGTGCTGTGTGTGTGCATAGAGGGAGGTGTGGTGGAGCGTTGAGTTATGATTGAGCAGGCTTTCTGCCTGCTTGTGGTGTGAGTCCAGCCATGTTGGCGTCCTGGCTATGCAGGGCATAGGCAGAGTCGAAGCTATCGATGTCATGCGGAGGTTGCCTCCTAGGGCCCTCTGTCACTGCCTTCAATTGGCTGTCACAGCCTGCCCATGTCAGCGCGTGCATCCTGGTGTCTGCAAACGCTGCCGGGGTACGCGGCCGCACTTGTTACGGACATTGTGCAGCAGTTACACTCTGTAACATCTCCTGCACTTCAAACCAATGCCTGACAGCCACCAGGGCTGCAGGCTTGCTGGGCATTGATCAACCTACAGGCAGGATGCTGGGTGGCTGAGTGGGATGCTGTGCATACTGCCCAACCTTGCAATGCATTCATGCGGGGCACTGCATGAAAGGAACCCCCATGATGTGTCGTATCTGAACCTGTGCAGCACAAGCTGGTGAAGGGTGTCTGCTGCGTGAGTGCACATGCACACCCCAACACCCTTCTATTTTACATGTCAATCAAGGTCATGACATGCGCCCCAACATGGCCCGACAGCACCAACAGTTGCAGCAAGCCCTGGGCATCAGCATGTGTGGATCATCGCTGAAATGCCTTTCACACACGCAAGCACAGAATCTGCGCAAGGCAGTCGCAGCTTACTGACAGCTTGAAAGAGCCAACACAGCAATCAGCCCCAGCACTCTGTGCAGCCCACACTGTACATGAAGTGAGACGTGCATGATGTGCATTGCAAGGTTGGTGATGCCAACATGATACACCGCTGAGGCAGCAGACCACACCACAGTACTGCCTGGGGGGGCTGCCTGGGCAAAGGAGTGTGCCTCAAAACAGCAAAGATGACCCCCTATGCCTGCTACAAGCACTAAGACAGCAACCTGCTGTGTGTGCTGTCAGTGGGCGACATTGCAGTGGCAATGGTGGCGCAGGCAGGCAACAGCGTCAGCCTACGCTGCAACAACGCAGCACTATGCGGCCAGGACCTCATGCTACAAGCATGATGATGTGATGCACCCAGGACCACTGCTGCAGCTAAAACAACACACAAGGGCTGTGCAGCAGCTGACAGAGCCCAAGCAAGTATCCGTGCAGCGGACAGCAGTCCCTCAGCAAAGTGGCTGAGCTGCTGCACTGGGTCAGGGCCACGCTGCAATGGACAGCACACAGTGGCTGTGCGGCAACTGGTGGCCCCTCAGCTCAGCCGCTGCTTCAGGATTTCTAGTGCTGCCTCCTCTGCACCTACCAAGGCCCAGTCATGCTCTAGGGCACCATAGGCTGACAGCTCTGCCTTGAAAGCGCCATTGGCGTCAAACCCTGCACCCCCTGCCATGGGGTTCATCTGCCGCCGCATCATCTCGGTTTCGTCCAAGGTTTGCTCCCTGAACACCAAGCTGAAGGGTCCTCGGCAGGCAAACAGCAGGGCAAAGTAGTAGCTGAGGGATGTGAAGTACGACACATCCAGGGTGGACAGGTCCACACCACGCTGCAGCATAGGCCTGAAGCGAGGGCTGAGGCTGAAGGGGATCTTGCCCATGACAAACCCACTGAAGAAGAAGCTGACTGCTGTGCCCATGACGATCTGAGGCACAAGACCAGTCATCTGCTTCTTCATCATGTCAACCATGAAAGTGGGATCTGTGGCCATGGTTTCATGCATGGGGCGAGCCTTGGATGGCTGGTTGAACAAACCATCTGTCTTTTCCGTAAAGTACTCCTTGCGCATGCGCAAAGCGCTCTCCGGCAGCCAGTTTGCTGCTGCACGTATCCGCTGCGATCTCGTGACTGCCTGCTGTTCCTTGATTTCGCCCAGCTCCTTGGTCATAACAGGTGTGCTTGCTGTGGTCATGTTGTGTACATACTGCATCATGAGCTTCATCAGGATGATGAAGCCTGTGAGGGGCAGGAACACCTGCACCAACAGCAGCAAGCACAGTGAGCTGAGTTGGAATGTGTCCCCATTGTCAGATGCGGTCGCATGTGCCAGCAGAAAGCATAGACACAGGAGATCAAATCATAGTCTGCAAGCCACATGTGCGCCTGCTAGCGTGCCTGTGTGCTGGCCAGCTCAACTCACCCAGTCCCGCACAGCAGCATCCAGCACAAGCCCCTCCATGCTGCCTAGCGCCTGACCCCACTGCCCCTCGCAACACAGACAAGAACCTTTCAACTGAGGATCAATGGATGTTATCAGGGATCGTCTGGGAAAGCCTGCAAGCGTGCCCGTGCTTTGCTGCAGAACAGACTGGGATGTCCTCAAGTCGCGTGTGCACTACAGTATGTGATCTGCAGGCAGTGATCAGAAGCAAGGCTCTTCAGCTGACAGGGTACACGTGGATGAGACTATCACGATTGGGCAGAAGGGTGGTCGTGAGAGCTAGGGTAACAGGGCGTGTCACGCTCAGAGCCCTAGGGTCCCAGTGTTCAGGGTGTGAATGTGAATGCGAGTTTGAGTGGCATCGTCAGCTGGACCGGGTCGTGTTCACAAAAATATAACATACCAACATAATCATGCACCATTATAGACTACAGTGCCAGCACTCACCGCGTTCTTGACGAAACCACCGGTTTGGATCAGTTGACGCGGGCTGGGCTTGGGGCCGAGCAGCAAGTGGATCGGGTTGCAATTCATCACGAGCTTGAAGGAACTATCGCAGATCGTCTGATAGCTCCTTTCCTGTTGGTAATTAGAGATGATGTCAAGGCAACAGCTTGATGGATGTCTGACAGGAGATGTAGGCAGGCAGCTAAAGAAGGTGCAGCAACTACGACAGCTGCTGGATGCACAGCACGATTTCCCTTCAACAGGTTCAGGGCTCAGACTTGAACAGGTGGGGCATATCTGCCAACAACCCAGGCTTGTTACCTGCTGCTCTGCTCGTTCAGGGACCCGACCAATTGCCCCATTCTTCGAGCAATCGTGACGTCAGTCTGCCAACTGCGACTGCTGCGACCACAGGAGAAGCTTTTATCCTCAGCAGCTACGGCCAGGGCACGTAACAAAGCTCTGCAGCAGAGCATTGCTGAGGCAGCAGATGCCAGTCCCTCCCATGATGCACATGTCATGGATGCACAGGTGAGCACATGTCATTTACAACACCCCAGGCAGCCATGGCACAGCTCACGCGTGACTCAACACCTGCCGGGTCCATGCAGTAGTGTGTATGCATACGCATCTGCCGTGCTTGTACAGGCCAGCAGCTGTTGCCACAACACCCAGCTTCGCAAGTCCAGCAGCAAGGCGCACCAATTGCTTGGCCAGCAGCCAACCAGTGCTGAGGGTCACTCAAGGGACTCTCCTGACGTTCCATCTCGTGTTCTCATGCAGCTGTTGGCCCTCACAGGCGCCTACATGTCTCTGGTCAAGTCGTCTCTGCCTGGGTGGCTAGCCTCCTGGGCACCACATGGGCTCCAGCACAAACAGTGAGTGCTACTGTTCCCTGGTGTACCACCTGACATAGTTGAAACCACTGCCAGTGCTTGCTACCATGCTGTCGTGATTCAAGCATGCAGACAAAAAATCTCAAAGCAAAGCAGTGGTAGACAGCAAGCAGCTACATGCGAAAAGACTCTTCTTGGGGACCTCCCAAATGATGGACTTGCAACTGACTGCGCAGCCGCTGCAGTGCCACACATAACATTTCGAAGTCCTGCCGACATGTGTGATGCCTGCATGTCGCCATGCGCGTGCAGTGCTGAGAGCGTCCTACCTGCAGGCAGCTTCAACAGACAAGCCCACAGGCCAGCAGCTGCCAGCAAGGCCTTCGAGTACAGCATACCACAGGCAAAGCACCGCAACTCAGACCAGCTCCAGCACAGCAGTTACCAGCAGCTGCAGCAACATCCTGCGTCTGAGGCCAGTGCTGCCACTGTTGGCGCCCAAGCACGGCCAGGCCAGCAGCAGCAGTCTTGGCCTGATGCTGATGCCACTGTGCGGCACTCACGTGCGGTGCATCAGCGGAAGGATGGTGTGCAGGCGGGAGGCAACTGCATGCCACAAAGCCAGCAGTTGATGCAGCAGCAGCAGCAGTCGCTGCAAGCACTGGCGCCTTCACATCAGCACCTGCAGCAGCAGGAGTCGCCGAGCTCAGGCCCCGATGCATTCATGAGCAGCCTCCAAAGCATTACCACACAGCTGGCCCTGCTGCAGCAGGCCCTGCAGAGCCACCAGCAGCAGCAAGAGGGACAGTCACAGCAGCAGGCTTCGCAACAGCAGCAGCAGCAGCAAATGGTGTCACGGCAGCAGCAGTGGGCTGCAACGTCACACCAACAGGGCGGCCAACAGTACAGCCGCCAGCAGCTGAGTGAAGCAGCATCCGCAGCGGGCTCCTGCTGTGCTGCAGATGCACACTCCGAAGTACAGCAGGCGCATAGTGCAGCAGCAGTCAGTGCGGCAGCAAAGCCAGCAGCAGCTGCTGCGGTTGTGATCAGGGAGGTGCGCGCAACCTACAGCAGCAACAGCAACGCCGGTGCAGCGAGCTTTGCTGCTGCTGCAGAGCGTCAGTCAGTGGTCTCAACTGAAGCCAGACAACCCACAACTGACTGCCAGCAACAACAACGGCAGAGCAGCCTGCAGCAGCCTGCAGCA
>QAXK01014231.1:0-17523 GCA_004335735.1 Chlorella sp. KRBP
CACCAGCGGCAGCGGCAGCAGCTTTCACTGGTATGGTCTTCAGCAGAAGCGCATGCTCAGCACAAGTGGTGGTGACACAAGCAGGGAGGCCAGCACACACCGCAAACCTTCTGAGGCACTGCCAGGCAGCAAGGTCAACAGCCATGCAAGCAGCAGCAGCAGCAGCAACAGCGGGGAACCGAAAGTGCAGGTCCCACTTGCTGTCGCTGCAGGGGCAGCTGCTGCTGGGGAGGCAGTGTCAAAGGCAGCAAAGGCTGCTGCAAAGCAGGTAGGCTTGGGACCCACCTGCTGCTGCGATACACCTGGTAGTGGTTCTGATTCAAGCTTCTGCAGCCTTGGTCGAGCAACAACCAAATCCACGTGATTCATGTGACATGAAACACCCCATAATGCGCTGCACTGTGGCATGTGGCATGTGGCCTGCAGGCCTCACGTTTGGTGAAGCTGGTGCAGGCCACCTCCCTGTCAGAGGCCACCTGGCTGCAGCTGTCCAGCTTGTGGCAGTCACATAGCGCCACCATCACAGCAGCAACAGCAGCAGCAGCGACTGCAGGTGGGTGGGATGCCTGTGGCACTAGTCAGCAGACCCGGTCCTCAAGCCTGTTGCCCACGCAGCATATGGCTCTTTGAAGTGCATGCAGAGGAGTGCCATATATGCTTGGACACTTTATAAGATACATTTTGCGAGGACTCCTCGTTGAACGCTCAAATAAGGTTGTAGAGCAGCAGACAGGCGCATGTGTCCTGAATCCTGTGATGTGTCAGTTCCGCAGCCTGTGCCGATCACCCCCCAGGTGAATGAGGTCAGCTCTGCCAGCACCATCACTGAACAGCGCGTTGCTTGCTGCTTGCAGGTGTGTATCAGGTGTTCGCTGCAGCAGCTGGTCAGTTTGTGGACATGGCAGACCCGTCTGCCTACTGGAGCTGCCTGGCTGCCTCAGCTGCTGCTGTCGGCCTTGTGGGCCAGCAAGTGCGCTCCAGCTTCACTGTCGATGCTGACAGGTACGTTCCGTACGTACTGTGCACAACTGTCACATCTGTTTACATGTAGGCTGCTGGGCCTGTAATACTGTTGTCAACATACTGTGCACGTTCGTCACATCTGTCTGCATGCTGACAGGAACGCAGGCTGCTGGGCACAAAGGCTACCAAGAACTGCCCACACCTGTTCACATGAGCAGCTTTTCACATTAGCCAGCGGGTTGACAGAGTCACAACAGGTGTGGCACATGCTGCTGACCAATGAACAAGCTTATGACCCGTGCTGTTGAACTGCTGGCATGCTGTTGTACTGCAGGGTGTACCGCATCAGCATGAGGAAGCTCAACAGGCACGCAGGGCTCAGGGAGGTCATGGGCTCACCACTTGCAGGTGAGCTGCAAGCCATGCACTAGTGAGGGAGCTGTCAGCTACCCTGTTAGCGCTGGATTCCTGGTGGGGACTCCGGCTCATCAAAGTTGTGTGTACTTCGCTTGTTGCACGACGCCTTGCACAGCCGTGCCGCTCCATGCAGGGGCTTCTGGTAGAGTTGAATCGGCAAGATCATGCCTTGACCCCTGCCTGCCGGTGTCACAGGCAGCAGGTGTGGTCAGTCAGCGGGGTCTTTCTACCATTATGCCCAACGCGCTGGAGGCTGCCTGCTTCTGTTGCAACAGACGCACACCCTGCCTGAGTTCCCTGAAACGCTGTCCTGTTCTTGTGCTTGCTTCCAACATCCCTCTCCAACATCCCTGCCAACTCAGGCAGCGATGTGCGGCTGGAGTTGGTGACACAGGGCACCCTGTTTGTCCAGGAAACGCTAATACCGCGCCGCAGGGCGCCCCGCATCCACCTTGTGTTCCAGCTCACAGGGCCCACCACCACAGGCGTGGTGTCTGCGACTGCCAAGAAGGCCTTTGGCAGCAAGTACGCCTTCAAAACCCTGATGGTCGAGCTGCCCGACAAAACCCTGACCAGCCAGGCCGCAGGCGCAGCTGCTGTAGCGGCGCTGTCGCAGACCCAAGCAGCACGGTCTCAAGCCAGCGTAGGAAGCCCTGGTCAGCCTGATCAGCAGCACAGCCCCCAGGGCAGCAGCAGCGCAGCACAGGGCGACAGCAGCAGCAGCAGCAGCAGCGGCAGTGGTAGTACTGCGCACAAGGCCAGTGCTGCCAGCAGTGCAGGGTCAGACCCAGCCAGGATCTACCTCATCGGGTCGCCAGCCGGCAGCAGCTGCAGCAGCAGCACGCGGCACATGTCACCTGGTGTGTTACTGGAAGACCTCAAGGAGCCTCTGCTGTATGCCTTAAAGGTGGGCCCTGCTGCCTGACTGCCTTGGTGTGCTAACTTGAGGGTCCCATGTCAGCCTGGGCCGCGAATGACAGTCCTGGGCCGCATATGATAGGCCACGCTACCTCACCAAGGTCATCATCAACATCACACGGCAAGCCAGCAAATAGCATGCCAATGTGGTGCACTCCCGGATGATGTGCTTGGTATATTTGCAGACTTCCCTGTTGTGAGCGCTGTAGCGCACACTCTGCATTGACAGCGCTGCACTGCGCCCGACGTTTCGCAGCGCTGCACTTTGCTGCTGTGTGTCTTTGCTGCTGCAGCACAACCTGCCAGGTTATGAGGCAGAGGATGAGTTTGAGGGCCAGTTGGCGTGGAGCACACCCCAGCAGGACCCCGACCAACTCACCTGGTGGGACGAGGCCAAGGCAGCATCCAAGCGGGTCGCGTGTCGAGCATACACAGCTGCACGCACAGCAGGCGCGGCAGCAGCCACGGCAGCTAGCAAGGCGGCTTCGGCACTCAAGGCCAAGGCAGCAGCCGGGCCTACAAGCAGGTCTAGCAGTCAGGCAGCAGGTAGCACCGCAGGCAGCAGCAGCAGCAGCAGTGGTCCCGGCAGCAGTGCTGCCAGTACGATTGGCGGCCTAGGCAGTGCCACTACTGGTGGTGGCAGCAGCAGCAGCACTGGCGGCAGCTCTCAACGCGGCAGCAGTGCAGTTGCCGGCAGCAGCTCAGGAAGTGCTGAGCTGCCAGCCACCCCTGACACCAGTGCGAAATTGCCGAGCGGGGGCGGCAGCTAACGACGCAATTTGAGTGTCGGCTGTATAGCCTCAAGTGCTTCGGAGCAGCTCATGTTGTGGACAGTGTTGCAAAGTTGCTGAATGTCTGTGCAGTGTGTTGCTCAGCTGCCATTGGTTGTTGTGTATGCTGCAAGGGAAGGAGAGCATCTGTTCAGCCAGACAGTATGCATTGCAAGAAGAGAGTGTTGGGGCGGTGTGCCTGACTGTCTGTATCAATTGCTCTGTATGTAGCTTGCACAACTGGTATCGCATGCTTGGCTGTGCCTGTGATTTGTGCCCGTGGAGATCGGCTGCTGAACAAAGTGGGCCGTGTGCTGCATCGGCCTCTAGAGCACCCGCAACCTTCGCAAGCAGCAAGCTCATCAACAGTTGCGGTCTGTGATCTGTGACACGACGCTGCCGTGACCTCATGTGCTCAGATCATGCAAGTCAACCAAAGAGTGGGGTGCCAAAGCATTGAATGGTGTGATGTCTTGTGCCAAGTGGTGTGCTTTTGCTGGCTACAGCTGTGCTTGCAATGCTATCTAAGCAGGATGTTGAAAACAAGCCCTATGTGTGGACAAGGAATGCACAGTGGTATATCTGAAGCTGGCACTGGTTACAAAGTCCCGTGCTGCGTACAGGGGTGGATTGCCAGACTTCATCTCCTCAGCACAAAATGAACTGTGTCGCATCTCATGCCTTGCATGCACAGACAAACGAGGCCAAGGCTGCAGCCTCTGGGATGCACAACAGCAGAGCAGCGCCCACATGGCTATCTACGCTGCCTGCTAGTAGTGAAGTGGCGCAAACCGGCACCACTGCCAGGTTTGCTTGTGTCTGCATCAAATCTACACCAGTCGCTGCACAGGTGGCCACCTTGCCATGGCAACAAATGCCCAGTAATCATAGACATCACATCGCACAAGCGCTGTCAAAGGTGCATGCTGTCACGGCCCCAAATATGTCCACACAGGAAGAGCCACCCCGGTTATAACAGACTCTGCCTGGACATATGCATGCTGTGGTACCACCGGTGGGCACACACTGTTCACAGTACTTCAGCTGCTGCATTGCGGCCTCACAAGCACACTTTGTCAGTGTGTTTGGTGTCTCACAAGCATCAGCAGTTGGCTCCAGTTCGTCAGTGTTTGATGTCTGACAAGCACACTTTCTCAGCGTGTTTGGTGTCTGACAAGCACACTTTGTCAGTGTGTTTGGTGTCTCACAAGTATCAGCAGTCGGCTGTAGTCAATTGTACCATGCGGAACAGGGATGGCAATAGGGGATGGCTGAAAAGGGCTCGACATCCTGCGGAGGGAATTCCTGCAAGTGACGGGCACCCGGGCCGCTGAATGGTAAATACAAGCAAGTAGGAACATGTCTGATGCACAGGTGATCAGAACACACTGAACTGCACAAGACATGCATCTTGCATGTCTCAGTAAAGAAGCCAAACAATTGCATCAAGGCTGGTCTGGTCAAAGTGCCTGCTTATGTCGCAAACATTCTCAGCCATACAGGGTGCACTGCTGCTCAAAATAACAAGTAAGCAATAGTAATCAGCTTTATATGCAGCAATAGCAGCATGGAAACACACCATGGCAGCCGCATCTTGCAAATCAGCAATGCATACAGGCAGGCAGTACACTTACATGTGCACACGGATGCAGGAAAGCAATTAGTGATCAAGACATAGGCTTCGCAGGCTGCTGCTAGGCCGCAAGGGGCAGATCAAGCAAGTCAAATGCTGCTCAAGGAGAGAAGGTGTGAGAGGTCACTGGCATAAAGCACACCATAAAACAGCCTGAGGAGGGTGGGACCCTACTGGCCCCTGGACCAGCAAACCCGGCACAAGGCATATGTGTAGTTTATGACTTGGCATCGCCACAGGCCTGTAAGCCCTCTCGGGGAGAGCTGGCACTCGATGCCAGTCAAAGCAAAGCAAGCACTTGGTGGCACACGTGCAAGAACACGCAGTCTGCACACATGCGTTGTTGCATGCAAGAGATGCGTGACCTTATGAAAGTTGAAAGCCTAGCAGGGTGCTGCCAGGTTGTGTGTAGCACAGCTCTCGTTCATGTGCTCGTTGTTGGAAGCCACACACAGACAACACATGCTGGTTCCCTGGACCAGCCATGGTGTGCTGCATTCACATTAGATGCTGGGTCACAGGACCCACTCTGATCCAATTGGTGTCCACACACTGGAGAGGCTCAGCTGCTCACCGTCACAGTTGCGGCTGCCGCAGCTGCCACCGTCATTGCTGCCCTCACCACTGCTGCCACCCGTGCAGCTGCTGGGACCTGCGTTCCTCCCGTCAAGCTGTACATGTTGCCATCACAGTGGCTGCCATCCGATCCTGTCCTTGTTGCAGCATTAGCTCCTGCATCACCAGTGCTGCCAGCGTAAGCCTTGGGCACCGAGCTGCAGCCTGAAGCTGTGGCTGAGAGACCGCCACTGTTCTGTGCCCCGCCTGACATAGCAACACAGCAGGCCCTGCTGTCCCTGCCCCTGCCAGGCCGCCCCCGCCGGAGCCCTACTGCCGCTGCTGCTCCCATGCCCAACACGCAACCCAGGGCCGCCAGGCGGCGCAGCGGCACAGCGCCTGCTGCGGCCCGCATCAGCCCCCGCAGCCCTCCTGCCGCCCTCCTGCCGCCGACAGCACCGTGCTGCTGATTGCCCTGGCTGCTGGTCCCCATCTCCTGGGTGCTAACGGTGTGTGCGCCTGCAGCTGCACCAGCTGAGCTGGAGGTGTGGTGCCAGTGCTGCTGCACGTGGGGCTGCTGGTCGTGCTGCTGGTGGTCCTGCTGCTCGCTGCTGCTGCAGCCATGGCAGACAGCTGCTCAGCGGGTGTGCTGGGGCCCTTTGGGGAGGTGCTTGGCACTGCTGATGACTGGGCCCAGTGTGTCTTCACCCTGGGGGGTGGGAGTGGCAGGCTGAGCTCGACTGCCTGCTCTGTGAGCGCTGCAGCTGCGGGGATGTGCCGCCGCAGCGCAGACGCCAGCCACTGCTGCTGCTGCTGGTGCAGGCGGAGGAGGCTGGCAACAGACAGGCCGCCTGCGTCAGCCTGCATGCGTGTGCTGGCGTCAGCCTGAGATGCGCCGGCCTGCAGTGAGCTGCTGGCGTTGCTGCCCTGGCCAGCAGCCAGCTTCATGGGGTCTGTGGCCATGAGGCTGCGGGTGCTGGCAGTGGGGTCTGTGGGTCCAGCAGTGCTGCCTGCATTGCCCTCACCTTTGCTGCCTGCGTCGCTGGACACATCACCACCATCCTAGTCACTGTCTGCATTGACACCGGCATCGTCACCCTCACTGCCTGCTGCAATGTCGCCTGCATTGCTGTCCTCGTCCTCAAGGCCGCTGCTGCCTGCGTCGCCCTCACTGCTGCCAGCCTCGACGTGCAGGGGGGCCTCAGCTGCGGCTGGCACCTCTGGTGCCGCCGGCTCGTCTGCTGCTGCGCCGCTGCCCGCTGCACTCGACGCTGCGCAGGAGTTGTTGCTGCTGCTGCTTGACGTGGAGCTGGAGGAGGCATCGGTGCCGCTGCTGGGGTTGCGGTGGTGGGCGCGGCAGTCCTTGTAGGGCAGCTGGATGCCCAGCTGGCGCAGCGCATGCACCTCCTTGCCCAGGGTCACTGCAGCCTCGTTGGCTGCTGCCACGTCTGCCTCGATGTCCTCCCAGTGGTTGTGGACCTGTAGGCCAGGGCAGGCAGACAGACAGCAGCACGGCGCGGTCCTGGTCAGGGGGTGGGGGGTCACAGCAAGCGCTACCAAGGCCAGGGCACGGCCCAAAGAATGACCCTGCCCATGACGATAAGACACACCGACAATGACAGCAGTCCGTAAGGAATGCTGTGGGCCGTGCAAGGTAGCTCTTCATGCAGCTTCCGCCCATGCAGTGATGGCGCACTGCAGGTTCGTGACACACAGTCGACATGCCTTACAAACCAGCCTGACGAAAGAGCTGAGATGGCTGCTGAAGGCTGGCAAGAGAGTCCGCAGGGTCACATACCTTGGGCAGCAAGTCACACAGGTAGGGGTGCTCCATCAGCTGCGGCACCGACCAGCTGGTGTCGGTGTCTGGGTCCAGGCTCTTCTGCAGGAAGTCAACGCGCACCGGGTCCCCGCGCAGGATGTCGCTGGGCGTCAGGAAGGCCTCCAGGTCTGCCTTGTCAAAGCTCCTCACTGCGTCCTCGTCATCAGGGTCGGCCAGCTTCTTGGGGACCACATCGAACAGCCAGCGCAGCAGCAGCCAGCCCAGGCACCAGGCGTCGTACTTCGAGTCGTACAGCTTGCTGAGGGCCTCGTATCCCCGCTGGTCCTTCACTGCCACCACAGCCTTGTCCTGGATCACCCAGTCGTACACGTTGGGCGGGACGCAGCCGGGTGTGCCGCAGAAGTTGCAGGTGTAGAAGGGCGCAGCGCAGCCCAGGTCGATGACACTGACTGTCATGGAGTCCATGTCGAAGATCACGTTGTCCAGCTTCAGGTCGCGGTGGATATACTCCTGGTGGGTGATGGGAGGTGGGCGGCAGGAAGGGGCACAATGGAAGGTGTCAGCAGAAGGTACCAGCAGCACGACTGCGGCGTTGTGCATTGTATGTGGGGAAAGGTGGATTAGGACCCCTGTGCCCCTGCCTGTTGCGGACGGCATGTCATATGCACACTTATGTGAGGGCTTGTGGCCTGGCTGCACAGCATATCATGCAGTACAGCCCTTGACACTGTTTCTGGAAGTTGTTTACAGGCCCTGCTGGGTTCGTGGGACTATGATTGACCACAGGTGGGAGGGGGGGTGGATGAGCATGTAGGAGCAGCAGCGCTGGAGACCTCAAGCTCACCCTCTCGTGCATGAATGCCAGGACTGCACACACAATGGCCGTGATCCAGGGGGCTGCGGATGACCGGTCCTCGTAGAAAGTTTGGCGCTTGATGTCTGACAGGCTGACTCCTGCGGGCCTGTAGATGAATGTGGCAGTGGTGCCATATTGGAAGGAGATTGCGGTGGTCACGAGGCCAGGACAGCCCCCACCCAACACGAAGCCTGACTTCATCTCTGAACCAATCTGCAGGACAGCAGTCAACAACATTGGGTTTTGAGTCAATGGGTGTGTCGTGAGCAGGTGTGCCTTCAGCACTGCCACATGCAGATGTGTGCATGCAAGCTGTGCACTGTGCTGCAAGCTGAATGGCTGCTGCCTCAGTGTGTGCTTTTTGCTTAACATCAGGTGAGAGGTCCAGCACGGTGTTAGCAATACTTCAACGTGCTGCTTGTGGTGTGCTGAGCTACTGCTGCTGCTGTGCTTGTTGAGCAGTATGCTGCCAACAGCCTGCTGGATGCCAGCAGAACCACAAGGGCCACTGCTGCTGGACTGTGCTAGCAGCTGCTGGTACAAGGGGCTGTGTGTAGTTCGAAGCATGAATTACGGACTACCTACCCTGCTGCTTGCACAGCACAGCACACACAGCAGTACTGCTGGGGGTTTCCTTTCACCAGCATGCTGTGCAGCTTACCTGCAGGCCCCTGTCCTCAATCCTCTGCTCCTTGAGGACAAAGGTGTCATTTACGAGGATGTCGTAGATGAACACTGCAGAGTCTGACTCCTCCACAGCCCTCTCGGTGCTGTAAATGCACCTGACCCCCAGTTCGGCACCTGCCCGCTTGCTGAGAAACCTCACAGTGGCACTGGGTATGCGCAGCAAAGACATAGCTGCGACTGTAGCCAATATGCGATCCTTTGAACGAAATGTTGACAATCAGTAACCACGATAGGCCTTGTTGTTGTTGCTGCACGGACAACTTTGGATGGAAGGAAGACACTCGACGACACGAAGATCGCACAGTTTTTTGCAAGCACTGGTTAGACTTGGGCATGCGTAACAGGCTCTGCCATGTGTGGCTGACGCAGCAGTGAGGCCTGGGTTGAACCCTGGACTCGGACAAACTGCGGATGGTGCTCATAGCTTGACAAACTGTTTGTTCTAAAGAATGATTAATGCTGCTACAGTAGTATTGTACGTAGGTAAATGGCAGCAGCGGTAGCTGCGAAGCCCAAAGGCAGACATGGGCCAGTACTGAGCAACATGACAACTGCAGACTCTCAGATCCTATCACCAACGTCGAGTGCAGCTGCATTTACCTGACCCTGACAGTATAACCCAAGCTCAAAGCAGGTTGCACCTTGCCCTGGTGAAACTGGTTCAGATTTGTGTAGCTAGCACAGCTTGATCAAGGCCCCTCCCCACCCCAACGGCTGCAAGTGCATCGTCTCAACACCCTACTCAGAGGCTCAGCATCTGGGCGAACAGGACGGAAGGCCTGCATACCGAGAGAGCTGAAGCTATGGTGCATTGCTGTGCCAGCTTCCACAACCTGAGCATCGGCCATTCTTACACACAATGTCACACATGTTCCAAGACTCTGGGCAGCCACTTGAGCTCATAGTTAGAAGCCAAGATTGCCAGCCCATGTCTGATGAAGCAGAACTTCAACTGCAGCAAGCGCCCCATCACTGCTTCAGAGCAGCATGTCCTGTTGCAGCAATGTGCTTGAACAGCTTGCTTCGACTGTCGAACACCTCGCTGCACACCATACACAACAGCCCTGCTGCTGCAGCTGCTGCTTGCGCCTTCTTGTCTGTCTTCTGCTTGCGCTTTTGGGACTTGGCAGCTGCTTTGCTGCCGCGGCCTTTCAGCGGCACCCCGTCTTCATCATCACTGCTGCTGCTAATGTCACCAGCAGCAGCAGCAGCAGCAGCTTTGTGTTCTGACGATGCTGCTGAGGTCCCTGCTACTGTTGCTGCTGCTGCTGGCGGCCCTGTCCCAGGCGCAGCTGCTGCTGCAGCTGCTGCAGGGCTGGGCTTAACTGCTGCTCTGTTGCGGCCCTTCTTCTTGCCCCTAGCCCCCTTGCCATTCAGTGTCAAGCTGTCGAAGTCATCATCCAAATCCTCGCCAGCCACACAAGCAGCAGCGTTTGGCGGTGCTGTGCCTACTGCCTGCTGCTTCTGCTTATCCCTGCCTTTGCTGCTGCTTTGCGTCGGCTGCGCAGACCTGCTGCTGCTGGCTGCTCTGCTGGAAGCTAGACGGGCAAGCATTGCCTGCTCATCTTCCTCTTCCAACCCTTCATCATTGCTCTCTGCTGACTGCTCGTCCCCTGCTCTGTCAGACTCTGCTGCAGAAGCACTGGAATCTGCTTCCGAGACACTGTCGCTGCCACCCTCTGCCTCTGCATCATCGCCCCCCTGCTGCTGCTGCTGCTGCTGTTGGCTTTTGCCTTTCTGCTTTACAGTGCTGCTGCCGGCTCTGCTCTGTGACACCATACGGGCCAGCAACTCGTCCTCGTCAAGGTCTGCGTTATCCTCTGACTGTTCATCTGTGTCACTCTCACTGCCGCTGCTGCTGCTGCTGCCGTCACTGCTGCCAGCAGCTGCTGCAGCTGCTGCTGATTTCGTTGCTGTGTCCTGCTGCAGCCCCTGCTCCTCATCACTCTCTACCTCACTGCCACTGCCTGTCGCCACTGCCTGCTGCTGCTGTTGCATCTGCTGCATGCGCCGCTGCTGCTGCTGGTTGCGCTTGCCTTTCTTGCCTTTGCCTCTGCTGGGCTGTTGCTGGGCTTGCTGCTGCTGCGCTGATGTGCTGGACCCGCCCGCAGCTTCATCCTGCAGACGCAGGGCGGACACATGACGCAGTCAAGTGCGGAAGTGCAACACAAGTTGAAGCATTGTGGTGCTTACAGCCAGCTTGCGCCCTAACTTCCTCCTCTTCCAACAGCTGCAACCTAGGGAACTTCAACCCCGCTTGAACAGTGCTGCACAACAGCTCCTGCCCACCAGCCAATCCATTTGAAGCTGTGAAACTGAAACACTGACACGCCCAACACCACTGCAACGCCGCCACATGACAATAACTGGCATGAGCTTTCAAGTTGCCTGCATGCCCTGGGCCTCACCAGCCAGTCAGCGTCCTGCTCCTCCTCCTCCAGCAGCTGCCTGAGCTCTGCCACTGCCTCCAAATGCTTCTTGCTGCGCTCATGGTTGGACAGCTGCCCAGCTGACCTGAAGCGCTTCTCACACACCACGCAGTAGTGCTCCTCGACCTCCTCCTCAGACTCCTGCTGGCAGCAGTGACAACAGGGTGTGTTATACAGGGCAGGGCTTGAGCACAGGTTGATAAGGGGTTTGTGCAGCAGGGTTGGCGTATTGGAGGGCTGTTGGGGAGGGAGCGATGGTGCTGCTGCCTGGAAGCTGGTGGGTGCAGGACATGGGGTGTGCTTGGGTAGGGTGCACTCACTTCCTATCGAAGAGGTCCAAGGCTGAACCAGACACCTGTGCCACATGTGTGCACTGGCATGCACGCACTTGGCTGAGTATGCTGCTGTTGTTGCTGGCATGGACTTGACCAGGTGATGTTCGAACCCTAAACTGTCCAATAAACTGCACTGAAGCTCAAAGCCTCACAATCACTGCCGCCTCAACAATCACTGCTGCCTCACCTCGGTCTCGTCCTCGTCCTGCTGTGCTGCTTCACTGGCGCGCACCCACTCCGGCTCCTGGTACTCCTTGGCACGCCTGAGCCGCTCCTCGCGCTCTGCTGCGCGCTTGGCTGCCTCTGCTGCCTGCTGCTCAGCACGGCGCTCAGCCTCCTCCGCCTGCAGGGCACAGACGGTGAAAAGCAGGGCACGCAGTTGTGCCAGAACAGACATGGCGGGACACTCATACGGGCGCGATCCATGGGCCAGGCAGCGTGACGCAGGGCATGCAGCTGTGTCACGACAGACACAGCGTGGTGACAGCTCAGGTGTAATGGACATCAGTGTACAGAGGCCGCACACAGCATCATGGCAGTGAGAAGACACCCAAGCATGCCAACATGATAAGGAGCACCTCCCTGCTCGCCCAGCACCAAGCCTTACCTGCACCTATTATGCTGAACGCACACAATGAGACCATCAGACCCCTCTACCACACCACCTCAGCCAAGGGTTGAACACAGAACAGAACAGTGAATGTTCACTCCCGCACCAAGCCTTACCTGTGCCTTGGCCACGCGCTTGTCCCTCTTCTTGACGAAGCTCACCAGCTCCCTCACGTTGTCCAGGTACTCCCGGCGTGCAACCCTGCGCGACTTGCGGTTCTCATCCTCCATCTTGCGGCGCACCTGCAGCACAGCAGCATCGTGATGCACAACTGTGACGCATGGAGCACGCACGCAACATGCAGGAGGGTGCCAGTGCAGGTGCAGGTGCCACTGCGCACTGGCATTCCAGAGCTGGTTGATGAGCCTTCCAGCTTCCCTTGGCAGCGCCTGCTGCCTTGGGCATGATGTCTTCAGCCTTACACAAGGCAAGGATACTGCCCTTATACAAATATTTTCCAGCATCTGTGCGGTGGGTCTCTCAACTTCAGTGTACAGCACAAACTGCTGCTCCATTTTCCACACCGCATCCACACCCACTCATGACTGGACCCCAGACGCGCAGCTGCCAAGGGCCTGCTGTGCAGCAACCCCCGCCAACAAACGCACCTGTCTGTTGGGTGCTGCTGCTGGGTTGTACCTGTCAGCCCAAGTGAACTCCTTGCAGGTCACAAAGCTGCTCCAGTTGCTGTAGAAGGCAAAGACCTCAGCTGACGGGGAGTCAGAGGTGCCAAAGGGTGCAAACTTGGGCGGGACTGCCCCAGGTGCACCTGCTGCCTCCGTCTGCTGCCATGCTGCCAGCTCCTGCTCTGCTAGCATGCTGAACAGTGTGCTGTACACCCCGTAGAAGCCCTGCACATGTCACACCGCGGTGTGTCGGGTGCGGCAGTACGTGAAATGCATGTGGCATGCGGCAAGCAGCAGTGCTCAGCTGAGCGCGTCAGGGTGAGGTACAGTGGCGAACCGGTGCAAGACAGAGGTACCCAACTGAGCTGTTGTGGCTTGCTGCTGCTGCTGCTGCTGCTGCTGCAATTGCTATGTTGCTGTTGCAAGTGTGCTGTACTGTGCCCGCCTCACCTTTGGTCCGTCCCCAAAGCCGCTAAAGCAAGCTGCAGAGAAGTACTGGTACAGGTCTGGCTCGTCATCCGGCCGCTGCCCTGGCTCAAAATCAGCTCCAGCACCCGCCTGATGCCGCTCCCCTGACTTGAGGATCTGGTCACGATGGCTGTCATACCTGTCAGCCCACAGCCCCAGCAGCAGCGACCCAAAGTTACAACCAAGTGTGTAGTATACCACCAAGACTCACGCACACAAGCAGCTGCTCACACAAGAAGTGCTGCTGGGCTGTACTAATACATTGTACAGTGTGCAACCCTGTACGATCTGGCAGCATCTTGTGCATCGTCCTGTGCAATGCGAGGCAACTCTGCAGCTAGCAAGGCGTAAGTGTTGAGGATGCCAACCACAGTGCGCGCCTGCAGCAGCTCTCTGCAGCACCTGCACACACAGTCCAGAAGGCCGCCTGTCAGACCCAGTGCACTGCAGCTGGTGTGTGCAGCTGCTTGGTGGCTGCACCTGGCGTCCTGTAAGCGGGGTGCACAGCAGCAGCTCACCATGCGCGCTCATGTTTGTCTGACAACACCTCATATGCGTTCTGCACCTCCTGAAACACCGCATGGGCCTCCTCCAGCCTGTGCTGGTTCTTGTCTGCAACAGCAGCATCCAGGCAAGCGTGTGGAGCAGAATGACACTGCTGCATGGCTCAAAAGAACACCCTTGTACACCCCGACAGGAGCAAGGATGTGCCGGAGGGTACTGAACAGGTACCCACTTTTCAAGGGTGCAGCTGGTGGTCATGGTATTTCTGTACGTGACCTGTTGTGCTCGCTATAGATTGTTTGCGCTTGCACAACACAGGGCCAGCGGGAACGGCGCCAGCAGCCTCGTGCCACCCAGCCTGCTGCTAAGCAGTGCTTGAGGCAACCTCAGCATGAGAGCCGACTCTTGGGCTCAGCTCTGGAATCATCACACTCCAATCGACATCATAAACACTCAATGATAACATTTCAGGTGGACGCGATGTCTTCCAAAGGGCCATGTGGACTGGCAACCAGCAAGAGGTGCCAACAAAAGCTTGCAGCACTGCAGTGGCTTCACACCTGGGTGCCAAAGCAGCGCCTGCTTCCTGTATGCCTTCTTTATAACGTCATCATCTGCAGTACGTTCTACCCCAAGCACTTCATATAAACAGCGCTGCGGCATGGCGCTCTGCCCAGTGTCGGTCAACAGCAGCAAGCAAATTGATCACGGCGACAATAACATGCGCAGCCCCCACCAGCCAATCAAGAACGGCGTGCTAATATTCTTCCTGGACACAACTTCCTGACCTCACTTGCGCGTAGGACGCTGCTTCTGCTGTCCAGGTTATGGTTAGTCACAGGTACACTCAAAACCACGGGACAGCGCCGATCCGATGCCTGCATTCAATCGGACTCATAAGCAGAACGAAATCTGAGCATGGCTATATTAACGTCGCACCGTCTGCAGGCTTCCTGATCCTCTCGTCAGTGCCTGAGGGTGCTCACAACTGGCATTCTGTGCACACAAGTGGTCATCTGTGCTATGGCAAGACAGAACGCGCTGTTTCAGGTATTCAACCGACGCATTTTCTTATGCAGGACACTCTTGACACCTACATGTGGTGCTTGGAAAAATTTAAAACCTTCGAAGCAAGCCCACCTGTTCTAAAATTCCACTAGTGCTGAATGCTGTGGTTTCCAAGCTGCTGCGCGTTCACACCAAGAACATTGCGTAGTCACGTTGGAGGAATGCTGGCAAAAGCAGTTGTCTGTCCGAGACCATGTACAGTGTACAGAAGGGAGTCAACAGTACTGGTTCTGGCCAGCCATAGGCTTTCAAGCTGATCTTCAGCTGATGGCACTTTCAAAAACGTTCCGTGCTACATGCAGTATGGAAGAGTCACTCAGAGGGCCCAATCAGCTGATGGACAGACTCATGCATGCTGTACCGTGTATGCCCCTGCTGAGTTGTGCTGCTGAAGCACATGCCCCCACAGCTGAAGCATATGTCGCCCCAATTCCCTTATCACGGAACAGAGATAGTCTTGCAATTGCAACGCTCATGATGCTCAAAACAAAGTCAAAATCTCTGTGATTTGGTGGGTTTGGTGGGTTTGTTGCGCTCTCTGTGTCGTCCGGGTTGCAGCAGCAAGGATGGGCACCACTCACATAATCACACGGGCAGGAGCATTTTGCGCCCTTGCGAGGGCCTTTACATAAACTGCAAGTAAATTGCTGATTTATGGTGTTGCTTTTGCTTAGTAAAACCGACACGCGCGCTGCCACGTCAATGACAAGATTTTGACTTGGTTCAAAACGAGTGGCTCAGGTTTGGTGGGCTCTTGCTATATAAGGTGAGGACCTGCAGGCCCATAAGCAAGTTGCTCGGAAGCTCGCTAGCCTTTAGGCTTCATCCCTGAAAGTTCCAGGTTGAAACAGCAGCAGCTCAGCATCGTGGATTCAGTCTTCCCATTTCTTCAATAGGCCGACATGGGCTTGTAGCTCTCATGCAAAGCAATTAATTGCCATCGCCGTTGTCGCCATGGCCGTCTCGTGCATAACAGCCGGCAGGGATCCTTCACAGCCCACAGCAGCTAGCAGCAGCTGCAGTCATTGTTCAGCAATCTGGCCTTCCGTCAATTCGAAGGCGACCATGCACGTGTAAGTGTCATCAGGAGCTTCAAAGCAATAAAATGTCGAGTTACATACATGCATGGCGATCAGCAGGCCCTGGGGGACCATCAGCAGCTGAGCTGGGACCACAGGCTGACATCACCCTTGTCCTTTTCTTGAATTTTGTGCACATGCCATATCTGCATTCTGACGCGTTCGTTTTCGACCTGCAGCGATCATCGGACGGCATTCGGAACAAACGGAGAGCAGCAAGAGACATATGGTGTGCTGGAAGCAGCAGGAGCATCATGTGGTGACAGCACAACCTTGAATGAATTTATAAGCACATGCTTAGCAGCAATTTTTCCTGTTGAGTCTCTGTGTTCGCCTGTGGCGCAAGCATCAGCCCTTGTCTGTGCAGCAATTATCCTGTTGAGTTTCTGTGTTCGCCTGGCGCGCAAGCATCAGCCCTCGTCTGTGCAGCTGATAATTGCTTGTTGAATTTACTGTTGTGCAGGTTCACCACACTACTGGCGTATGCAGGCAGCCAAGGACTGGACAACCCTCCCCAGGGACGCTGGCTGAGATGCCTTCATCTGATGCAGTGTAAGTGTGTGGATCCCGGGAACCTGCAGCGGTGATGTTTGAGGCTTGCAGGTTGTGCGGCGGCGGCCTCTGCGTCATGACTTTGTGTGTGCTGTGTGTGTTGCCTGCAGGCTGTATGGCGGCAGGCTTCCGCACTCTCACTGTGTGCTGCTTTGTGACGTTTGTTGCCCGCAGGTTGCAGGTTGCGGCCTGCTCACCTCTCAACTGTGTGTCCTTTGTCGTCTGCAGGGTTCATGATGATGCTTCAAGAATAACATGAGTGCTGCAGGATTAAGCAGACTGTTATCGTGTTGCTGAGGCTGTGGCATCTGTCAACAGCCCAGCAACCTTCCAAAACGGTGTTTCTCAACACGTCCAAGGAAATGGAAATGTTGCGAGTGTTTGCGTCGCAAGGTGGTTGTACTTGTTACGTGAGTATGTGGCTTGAGTTATGTGGTAGCCTGAAATGGTTGTAGCTGGCAGTACAAGAGACCTTTGCATCACTGAGCGTCAGCCAACTTTCCCCTGGCTGAGGCTCAGCCATGGGGCAGCTGGTGTCTGGTGTCAAGCTGCCTGAGATCGTGTTTGAGGCAGCATCAGCCCTGGCTGCACAGCCTGCAGGGTTGAGACTGTGCAACGTTGGTGCCTTTGTTCCACTGTGCGATGGGCTGGTGAGGGTAGCTGGTGTATCAGCCACCCGCTGTGACAAGTGAATGCTTTGGGACTGGACTGGAATGCGTTGGGACGGGACCGGATGTGTGCGGCTTGCATTGCAAATGATCTGCAACATCCCAGTGTTTGGTGGGCAAGGCAGTTACCGGCTGTGTCAAGTGTCAAATGTGTATGTTTTTTTCGCAGATGCTATGCCAATGCATCCACAATTTTATCTCGACTCTTTCTGCACCCCGCAAGCAACACAAGGCCAACATGCAGTGTGCACTGGTGCTTGCTGCAAGTAGGCTGCGGTGCCATCATGGCATGATGCCAAGCAAGGATGCTTTTTACTTTGCAAGTGAACTCCAATAAGCAACCTGGCCGGTGTACTGGTCTAGTATGTCGCAACCAGCCAGGCAGAAAGCAAGCCAAATTGACTTGCAGCTTGTGTGAAGAGCATGCAGAGTGACTATCAGCTGATTCCCCCTCACCGGTATGTAGTCCAAGACACGACGTTCATCGCAGTCAGCCCCATTGCGCTTTTCTGTCCCAAAGACTTAGACACGAGGGCAAGTTGCGTGACGCGCATAGTGCCTGTCAACACAGAATGTTGCAGGGTCACCAAGCATCAACACGA
>QAXK01014242.1:0-10610 GCA_004335735.1 Chlorella sp. KRBP
CCGCTGCTGCCGTTGCCGCTGACCGCCAGCCCCTTCACCATGCTGCTGTGCTTCAGGCTCTCGTTCAGCATCTCTGCCTCTGCTGCTGCCTCAGACTTCTTCTGCCGTGCCTGCTGCAGCCGCGCTGCCAGCTCACTTGCTGCCTTCTCAGCCTCACGTGCTGCACTGACAACGTCATTCTTGCGCACGTTCTCGATCCACTCTGCTGCCACTGCCGCTGCTGCCGCTGCAGACACCACATGGCTGGCCCCCCTCCCAGGGCTAGGGGGCCTCTGGCCCTTCTTGGGGCTGTTGGGGGGCGTGCCGGCAGCAGTAGACACCATGCTGCTGCTGAACGCGGTCCTGGCACTGCTGGGGGTATCAGACCCACTGCTGCTGCCGCTGCTTGCTGTGATGGATGCACTCAGGCTGCTGCTGGGGCTGGCACTGCTGCTGCTGACAGCGCTGGCCCGGGCAGGATACTTGGCACCTGCGCTGGGGCCCCAGCCCTTTGGCAGCTGACCAGAGCCACTGCTAGCAACCCCACTGGCTGCAGCAGGAGCTGCTGGTGAGGCAGCAGGCGCGGCGGGCGCTGCAGCACGCGCTGCGTCGGACGACGGCTGTGCACCCTGCTGCACTGCTGTCTCTGCGGAAGCTGCTGCTGCTGCGCTTGCCTTCACCTCTGGCTCTGCTGCTGAGGGAGCAGCAGCAGCAGCAGCAGCCGCTGCTGCTGCTGCTGGGGTGGCAGCAGTAGATGCGGCGGCGGCGGGCGCGGGCTCTGCTGACTGCGGCGCGGGTGCAGCAGCGGCGGCGGCGGGCACCTTGCCCCCCACTGACTTCATGAACGCTGCCACGACACTGGAGGTGCCCGCGGATGGGCCAGACATGTCGACAAACCCAACAGCAACTGGCTTGCCCTGGGCCAACTTTGCATGCACAGCTGCTGCAGTGGACTGTGCAGTGGAGGATGTGGAGGACAGTTGCTCATCAGGCACCTAATAGCACAACAGGAGCACACCAGCACGCAGGATGGATCAATGCATGCAACAGCAAACATGGGATGGCAGGCAGACGCAGGAAGACAACTAGACAGCACTCACACACACCAACAGCCGTCACAGCATCATGCTACAATGGGAAATGCATGCAGAGTCGAGCACAGAACACTTCAACATGCAGTGTACACACACGGGCTATGCGCAACAGTGGTTGCTGACACTACAGTACGAGCGTCACTCTGCTGTTCCTGCCCTGCTGCTGCTGCCACTAGGCTCTCTGGTCTGTCTGCTGCTGCCATCTGTAGCTGCAGGTGCTGGGGCCCCCTCTCCCTGATGCATGACATTCAAGAAACCAAAGTAACACCACCAACAACCGCCTGACCACCCACCAAGCTCAAACACAAATCAAGACGCTTCCAACCCCACACACTGACACTGAATCCCTCACAACCCGCACACGAGTGCACGAATGATGCACTCAACTGGGGTAGCTCTACAAACACACATAAGATACACAACACCACAGCGGCTTGATGATGGCAACATTACAAGGAAGTGGGGGCCACAAGCAGTGAGCCAGAAAAGCAATGGAAAGGAAGGTGGGCCAGTACCTGCTGATGTGGGGTGGAGGGGTGCGACCGTCCCGCCGTCTGTGTTGTTGGTGCTGCCAGCTGCACCACTGTGGCGCAGCCAAAGCGCTGAAGTGCTGCACATGACATTCATGGCTGTATACTTGTACTGGTTTGTGACCTCTGCAGCGCAGATCCAGCCAAACCTGCTTGGAAGCCACTGGCTGACTTGGCGAGGGTGGTGAGAGTGCACACAGGTTCTGTGTGGGTGCTACTGCAGCCCCCTGGGGCACACTGCCATGATTCCCACCCAGAGGGCCGCAGCATCACCCACAAGGAACCTGTGAGCACTCCCACACTGCTAGCTCTCCACAGCTTCTCAACAGGACAGTGTCTGTTTGACAGCGAGAATACCGCAGCCCCGACAGCCTGCTTACCTCCTGAGACACCGCCTCACAGCTTGCGCCCATCTCCTGTGTCGCCTCAGCTGCCACCTGCTCCCCCTCACTCTGCCTCAGGGCCATCTCATACTTCAGAGCAGCTGCAGCGACCTCATCCTCCTGCTGCTGCTGCTGCTGTGGCAGCTGCTGCCGGACTGGGGCCTCGGCAACGGCTGCTGCCACGACTGCAGGGCCAGCCCGGGAGCGGGAGGGCCCAGAGGACTCGCCTGCGTCCTCAGAGTCCTTCAGCGCTGCCCACTTTGACGCCTTCTTGCGCATGCCACCTGAGTTCTCGTCGCTGTCGCTGCCAGACGAGGGGCTGGCGGCACTGCTGCTCTCCTCTGCTGGTGCAGCCTCTGCGGCCACAGGTGCTGCTGCAGCAGCAGCCACGGGTGCTGCCTCGGCAGCAGCAGCGGGCCACCTTGGGGAGGGTGGGGGGATGAAGGGCTCGTCGCTGTCGCTGTCAGAGGAGGTGCGAGGGCGGATGCCTTTCTCCTCTGCCTCAGCATCTGCAGCAAAAGCAGCAGCAGCAGCACAAACTTCAGTGGGCGCAGAAGGGTTGGGAAGACAAGGACGTGCACAAGCCCTGCAAGGCAATCATAGACAGGCACAGATCCACTGGCAGCACACATCGTCAATGTGGTCATGCAGACCATCACCAAGGTGGGTTGTAACACTCACCCATGGTTGCCAGGGCCTTTGCTACTGCTGCTGCTGCGCCAGCCAGCCGCGTCTTCTCTGCCTCCACTGCTGCTGCGGCTTCCACTGCTGCCGCCCTGGCCTCCTCCTGAGCCTTCTCCTCCTCCAGGCTGGCCTCCAGCAGCTCCAGCACATCAGCAGTCACTGGCTTCAGCTTTGACTCTGCGCTGCCGTCAATGATGTTGAAGGCGCAGACCGAGGTCAGCATGCTGCCAACGGGGGCGTCCTCGGGGATCGACACGATGCGGTTCAGGTCTCCCGCCTCCCAGACCAGGTTGCCGCTGGCCTGCTGGACCACGACCTGGGAGGGATGGACAGGCAGGGGCAGAGCAGCAGGGTCAAGGACAGCCCAACAGCAGGTTCAGGTGGTGGGGTCAGCAGCGGTGGGTGGGGTTAAAGGGCATGAGAACCAACAGGCATGCTGCCTGAGGCCACACAGTTTACAGTCATGGGGTCCGGCCACTCACACTCGAGCCTTGCAATGGTTTATGTGGAATGGAACGCAGCTGGTTGCAACACACATCTGCCTGCTGAAGCTCACCTTGAACTCATGGTCACCAGGTGGCAGTGGTACGACCAGGGACCAGACATCGCCCTCGCCCCACTTCATCAGGGGTGCCTGGGCGGCATCCCAGGCGCCGAACTCCTCGCAGCTGCCAACCACCTTAAGGCAATCCCCAAAGCCAACATGGTAGTGTGTGGCGATCTTCACAAGGGGCCCCTCATACTGCTGCAGCAGCTGCAGCTGCTTCTCTGACAGCTTCGCTGGCGCTGCTGGGGCGACCACGGGTGCCTGAACGCAATACATTTTCAGATATAAGTTAGTACTCGGTTTTCGTGAGCATTCTGGCAAACGCGGAGTTGCATGCACTCGATCTTCAATCCTTGGATCTATGTCGGCACCCTAGTCGGCTCACCTTGGCCACGTAGGCCGTCTTGCTGCCCAGAGTCCTACCATAATGGATAGGGGCACCTGCACACAATTGCGACAGCAGTGAGGGCACACACAGCCAGTGCTCAAGGTACTGTTCCTGCACTACCACACTGCACATATAAGCCCACCAGGGCATTCAGGACCGTCGCTATGCACTCAAAATCAAACCAATTGACTTCAGTTGCGAATGGAGGCTTCGATCGAGCGCTTGTATGGCTGTTGTGCAGCAAGCAACACTCGAAGCTGGGTGCAGCACTTGGTGCCAACTTGCAACGGTCACAGCTTGAATGCACACACAGTGTACCGAAATAAGTCTAATATGTGTAAAATGTCTGCCTTCTGCAGATTCCATGCTTCCTCCGCGAACATTCTGCTGCCCGACACATCCTCTCCTGCTGCCAGCTCACCAGTGCTCCTGGGCCCGACCCCAGGCCGCAGCCCGAGTTTTGACGTTTGGTGCATATGTCGTAACAATGGATTCTGTTCAGAGCTGCTTGGTGGACAAGGTGAAGTGTAGGAGGCTCGCAATTGTCCTCTCCTACTCTGGACAACGTACCCTGAAATGCAACCCAGTCGACAGGTTGGCAATCCAAAATATTAACGGGGTTGAGCAGGTCCGAGTTTGTTCGCACACGCTCGGATACAAGTTGCAAAACCCTGCTGTGGTATTGACGTGAGCGAGCCAGGTCCTGTCGCCGCTCGTATTGCGACGGGTGTTACTGTTGAAGCTCCATAATTGCGGTGTTGCCTTCACCTGGCTGACGTCTTGCTTTGTTGCTGTGATGAGGTAGTGCTGATCTTTGCAGTAGATGCACTGTTCCTGCTCTCAGCGTGTCCTTGGGGGGTGGACCGCCACTCGGAGTCTCGGTCTGGTCACACAGTTTCGCCACAGCGTCCCCAAGTCCAGAGTCAGATCGGCAGGCATGGCAAGCGAGGCATCTGCTGAAGCCAACAAGGCTATCTTGGTCCCAGGAGAGGCAAAGGCCAAAGCAGTTGACATGTAAGCACTGTGCTTCCATGTCACATGCAGTGGGAATTCTGTATCCGTTTTATCAACATGGGGGTTCATCAGCCATTGCTGGAGTGCACCCATGCTGATGCCTGCCTGGCAACCAACTGGGGTAGGCAGCTGAAGTCCTTCGGCCCTCCAGGCAGCAGCTGTGGCTCTACTCACCTCCTTGCTGCTGCTCTCCGTCGTGTTCCTGCACGTGTCGTTACTGCTCCATGCCTTCTATGCCAGGTTGGAGTTCATCAATACTGCATGGACGCCCTACCATGCTGTCGAGGAGGCCAGCAAGCGGCTCATGGCAGCAGGCTTCACTCACATAGCAGAGAAGGATGCATGGAACCTCCAGCCAGGTGCGTGGGGCCCTGGTGGTGTATGGGACAGATTGTGGCAGCTGATCCAGCAAAGGCATAGGCATGCCTGCCCTCAGCATCGCAGTACTCCCCCACCCCACCCCATCCCACACCACACCACACCACACCACACCACCCCACACCACACCACACCACACACACATGATACATGGGACCTGGGTCATCTGGGTGATGACTGAATCGTGGAGGTCCGTCCACCATGCGACACAAACCACTGCAGCAGTCCAGTGTGTCTCTCTGGTTGCCTCCCCAGCGGTCCGGCCCAGGCGCGAGATCAGTGGGCAGCAGAGGTGCCATGTCACGAACCTAGCCCAGGCCAGCCACCCACAAGCAGTGCCACCCACAAGCAGTGACCACTGGTCTGCCCAACACCTGTGCCATGCAGGTGGCAAGTATTTCTTCACGCGCAACATGTCCACCATTGTGGCATTTGCGATCGGCCAGAAGTACCAGGCAGGCAACCCTTTCTACATGATTGGCGCACACACAGACAGCCCTTGCCTCAAGGTAGGGGCCGTCCGTCATTCATCCTTCAGATGTGAGGACTTGAGCACTGTTGAAACATCAGCTCGCCTTGACCCAGCCTCCTGATATGATGCTTTCAGTTTGTAGGCACGCAGCGCTTGGTGGCAGTGTTGGGCGCCAAAATGCTCATGCCCCAGGGCAGACCTACACCCATGCGCTGCCTTGGCCTGCAAGGGGGCATCATGGTTGCACAAAAGCATGGGCATGCGCATAGCAGTGTTCCCGCTTGCAGGGTTGCTGACACTGCTTCTGCCGATCTGTGGTGTGCTGCTGTGTGCTCGCCAGGTGAAGCCTGTGAGCAAGAGCAGCAGTGCTGGCTGCCAGACGATCAACATCGAGACCTATGGTGGTGGGCTGTGGCACACCTGGTTTGACCGTGACCTGGGTCTTGCTGGCAGGGTCCTGGTGCGGGAGCAGGCAGCAGCAGACGCAAGCAGCAGCAACGGCGGCAGCGGCGGCAAGCTGCAGCACAGGCTGGTGAAGATTGACAAGCCGGTGTTGCGCATCCCTATGCTGGCCATCCACTTGAACCGAAACCTGTGAGTGCCTGCCTGTGCATGCTGCTGTTGCGTTGTGGGCCCAACCCCACGTTGCGCCTTGGGTGTGTAGAGGACGAGATGCAGGTGGCTGCCAGCAGCGGCTTGCATGCATCATGTACTGATGCTGTATCACCGTTGGGGGCCCAGCACTGAAGGATTCGCAGTGAGCAGGATGTGTTGACACGGGAAGTACAAGCAGGGAGTGTCAAGGGTGTGTATGTGTGTGTGGCCTAAGCAGGTGTGCAGCAGTGGGATGGATGTGTGAGGCAGTCGGGCACACTACTGGACATGGTTGGTGTTTGGCATCTCCCGGGCATTGCGCCAAGTGCCACTACTTGAGCATTGTCAAGTGCCACTACCTGCTGTGCTTGGGTGAGCAGTGTCACCCTTGGTGGGGTGATTGTGCTTACGTGTGATCCGCTATCTCCTCGTGTTGTCCCGTGTCAACAGGTACACGGATGGCTTCAAACCCAACTTCCAAGACCATTTGAAGCCTGTGCTGGCCACAGTAGCAAAGGTGAATGGGGCGTTCTCAAGAGGACACATGCATGGCAGCCAACACAGGGCTTGCAGGGGCCAGGGCAAGAGGTACACCCCCAACTGCACCTGATTTTTTTTTGGTTACAGGGGGGGCGGACCCTTACCGGTTGGCCACACACAACAGCCAACTGCACCTGATGCATATTTGTCCGTCCTCCTGTGTGGCATGGGGCCCACAGAGATTGAGTAACCTCCTCTTGTTGTTTTGCTAGTCAGCATATTTGAAAGAAGTTTGAAAGGAGTTTGAATGAAGTTCGTCCTGGCTGCCCAACTGAAATGCAGCTGGCGCATTGCTGCTGTCACACAGGCCCCCAAGCCAGCTGTCGCCCCCACTAATGGCACCGGCCCCTCTGTTGCACCCAGCGACGTCACTGGCAGCCACCACGCACTGCTGCTGTCTATCGTGGCAGACGAGTTGGGCTGCCAACCAACCGACATCGGTAGGTTGTACTGTGTCAGTTGCTGGCCAGAGAAGCAGCATGTCACATGCTTCTTGTGGGTCCAAGCTAGGTCCTGGCAGATACATATGCATAGTGCCTGTGTGTGACGCTTGTGCCCATGGTTGCTGCTGTGGCTTACCAGGCGTGCTGTGCTGTGCCGTGCTGTGCCTTGCTGCAGTGGACTTTGAGCTCAACCTGTGTGATGTGCAGCCGGGAGTGCTGGGTGGTGCTCAGGAGGAGTTCCTTTTTGTGGGGCGCCTGGACAACCTGGGCAGCTGCTACACGGCCTTGGAGGTATGTGCACTTGTGTTGTCATTGAATCTCATCACCTTGTGTCCATGACATGTACACATCTGAATGCTTCTTCGAAGTATGTAGGATGGAGTGTCGCCAGATGCACCAGCATGCGTCCGAAGCACACACATGTGGCATTGCTGCTTACATCGGACCCGGATCCCACGCTCTTGTGACCAGACCCCTCCCCCCCAGCCATACAGCATGTCCGTACCAACATCCCCCTTGCCCTGCAGTAAACTTCAGCTGTGGCCTGGCCTAAGTACACCAGCGCCTGCTCTGTCCTTCCACTCCCTTCTCAACACCACCGCACGCCTGCTGCTGCTGCTGACAAAAAACCCCGCAGGCCCTGATCGACTCTGTGTCAGCTCCAGACGCCCTGGCTGACGAGCATGCCGTGCGCTCAGTCGCATTCTTCGACCACGAGGAGGTGGGCAGCGACAGCGCACAGGGTGCAGGGGGCCCCGTCATGCGGGACACAATCACCCGCGTGGCCCGTGTGCTGTCCCAGGTGAGGGCCTTGGGCTACTGGGTAGCTCTGCCGGTATCTTTGCAGGGGCGGGGCAGCGTGTGTTGTGGGGGTGGGGCAGCATGTGTTGTAGAGGTGGAGCAGCATTTGCAGCAGCTTGTGTAAGTCTCATCCACAGAGGAAGTCCATGGGGGCCCAACAGTCACTGGCTGGTGCACTGCTGCGTCATAGGTGAGGGTCAGGGCAGCCAGTGGCTCTGCGGCAGAGCCAGACATGCCAGGCAGTCGGGACAGTCAGGAGCAGGGCTGGGTCTTGGTTGACAGGCAGCGGCCAGATGCACCGCAGGTGCGGCGAGGGGGCTGAGTACTAACTCGCGCCAGTGCCTCACACCTGAATGGTTGAGCCTCTCTGTTGCCAGTGGCCCATTGTGGGCCCTGTGTGTGAGGTCGTGATAGGCAGCAACCCGAGCTGTCAGTTGGTTTGCATGTAGGATAGAAGGGGTTGGGCACCCACACATGTATGTCTTGCACCCAAACCGTGGTCTCCAGCAGGGTGTGCAATTCTTAGAAGACCAAGGCCTACTGCTGTGTGGCTGCTGTGTACATGCTGCTGCTGCTGCTGTGTCATAGGGCCAGGAGGGTGCAGTGGAGCGCACGCTGCGGCAGTCCTTCCTGGTCAGTGCAGACATGGCACATGCGCTGCACCCCAACTACACAGACAAACACGACAGCCTCATGGCCCCCGCATTCCAAGGGGGCTTGGTGCTGAAGCACAACAACAACCAGCGATACGCCACCAACGCCATCAGCGCTGCGCTGTTCAGGTCGGTGTGGTTGGTCGAAGGAGGGGTCCTGTCTGGCTATGTGTGCTGTTGACAGCTTTGCGGCGTGCTGTTGGTTCCACCATGACTGGGGGTCCTCAGCACTACCATGCCGGGCACTACATCTTTGGGAACGCTATTCAACCCATCCTTTGCTGGTGAATGGAAGTCTCCCCAGAGAGTGGTCAGTGTGACATGCTGCGCATGGCTGCGTCGTGCTGCTGTGTGCCGCAGGGAGGTCGGTCGCCGTGCTGGTGTGCCTGTGCAGGAGTTTGCTGTGCGCAACGACATGCCATGTGGCAGCACCATCGGCCCCATCCTCGCCCACAACCTGGGCTGCAGGACTGTTGACGTGGGCATGCCGCAGCTCAGCATGCACAGCATACGGGAGATGGCGGGCGTGGATGATGTGCTGTACGGCTACAAGCACTTCAAGGAGTTCTTCAGGTAGGTTGGGTGGGTGGGTGGCATAATTTCCAAGTCCCAAGGGTTGCCGTTGTTGGGGTTCACATGTTTGGGCCATCCTCCGTGCATTCCCGCTGGCTGCCGCCCTTGGAACCTGCATGTGTGCGTGTTTAGCCCAATTGGGTGGGAGGTTGTCAGAGGTTTGGGCCAACACCCATTTGCAGCCGACTGCCGTGGAGTGTGCTACGCATTTCTGCTTCGAGCGCGCATGGGCAACTGGGTGACGCCAAGACATCTGGCTGGTGTGTGTGCTGGCGCATCGACCATTGGTTGCTGCTGGAACCCCACACATTGTGCTGGTGTGCTCTGCTGTCCTTCCCTACGCCTGCAGTACCTTCTCTGCTGTGGATGCCAGCCTGGACGTGGACAGCCTACCACCCCCTGACATCAAGGGTACCATCAGGGACCCTGCATGCAGCCACTGCCGCAGCTAGGCCCGCAGCCATTGTCGCAGCTAGGCCTGCGCCCTGTGTGCGCACCTCACGCATGTGTCGTGTGCTGGTGTTGTGGATGGCATGGAGTGGAAACAAGCCACAGCAAGGGACCCGGCCTGCAGGCACTGCTACAGCAAGGCCGTAGTGTGTTTCTTGGTCCATGTGGCAATGCCGTGTGTGTCTGCTGTGTTCTTCAGACAAGCTGTTTGCTGTGTGCATCATGTTGCTGTCGTCATGTTAACGCTGTCCATCTGCTGTTGATTTGCTGCTGCATAGCTTGCACATCCTCATATTCTGGTGGTTGTAAAAACATCGGCTGTCAACCAACAGCGTGCCACAGCGCTGCTGCACACGCACAGTATACATTGAAGCATGAAGCAGAAGCATACGTGACTGATTTGGTGTCCAGCTATGTTTCCAATCTGTTTTGCATATAGCCCATGAGGCAATGGCTGATGCACAGCCTGCCTGGTCCCCCCCCCCCACTTCAGCACACACGCAAGCTGCTCCATGTGAACTAGTGGATACAGCTTATGCTACACACCAGCAACACACATCGAACATCACGCTGTGGACAGCTGTATACACTCCAGTCTGGAATGCATGCAGACAGCACAGTCCAACCACATAAAACGTCGATAGGACTGGTCAGCTCAGTTGCCGACCGCCTGACGAGGCTCATGCCATCGAAACTGAAGCAGCCGCACAATGCTGCATGGTGCCTGCGACTACACAGGCATCAGATTATGACATACCTCATGGTTGATGGTACATGTGCACTTATCTGCAACCCAAGTTCATCCATCACAAGAACCACCAAGTCAGTCGCTGCAGTGTGAGTCAGAAACATCATCAACTTGTGTTTCAAAGAGAGAGACCGCATGTGTCACGAGACCATGCCGAACATGCTACACCAGTCGCAAGTGTGGCAAGCATGTAAGCCAGCCATGACAACATTCACAGAGCACAGCCATTCATAGAGCATGCATTGACAACCAGCAAACCTCTGAGTCCTTCCTGCTCAACACAACCGCAGTCGCACAACACCAAAAGAGCGGTCTCAGCCACAGGTTGCACGTGTACAT
>QAXK01014266.1:0-14873 GCA_004335735.1 Chlorella sp. KRBP
CTGCTGTGCGTGGTGGTGGTGCTGATTGCTGGCAGCCCCGCCCCTGTGCAGCTGTATGTGCTGTGGGGTATCGTAGCCAGCATGCTGGTGCTGGAGTGGTGGCAGCGGCCCGGGGCGACGTGGCCCATCGTTGGCCTGCAGCTGGTGGCGCTTGGTGCGGTGCAAGCTGTCATCTACCTCGCGTCTGCGTTCACACAGGTGAGAGCGGGCCCGAGGGCTTGTCTTCAGCGATGCATTTGTGGGCCGAATAACCGATCACTTGCTTTTCCTGGTCTCTGTCCACCCACCATGACTCAGAGCAGGGTCCTCAAGAAGGTCCTCGAGTACGGCAAACGAGTGAACAGTTACGACTGACCCCTGCCGTTGCTGCCGTTGCTGCCGCTGCTGCTGTATCTTGCATGTGTGTGCCTTAGACCTCCCTGGTGGGCTCAGCGTCCAGCTTCTCTGGCCTCATCATTGCCATGTGCTCTATGGTGGCAGTGGCACTGGTACTGTCCCTCACAGCAGCCTTCAAGGCCAACACATGGCTGACCAAGGCCCTTGACGTCGACAAAGACGGCAAGGTCTCCCGGCAGGACTTCTACCAGTCAGCCAGCAAGCTGCTGCACCTGTACACACGCCATGCCAAGGATGGGGGCCCGCTATCCTCCGATGGCAAGAGTGCCACAGATGCCAGCACAGTCGGCAGCAGCAGCGGCGGCAGCAGGGTGTGGAAGGGCGCTGTGCTGTTCTTCAGCAAGCGCCGGCTGGTCGGGGTGCAGACAGATGCAGCAGCAGCGGCGGCACAAGCTGCAGCTTCAACAGACGACAGTGCGGCCCACGACCAAGCAGATGCACGGTCCTCAGTGCGGTCTCCAAGCCCATTGGCTGGCAGGAGCAACAGGTCACCGCGCCTTGTGGCCAACAGCCTGCCGATCACACATGTTGCAGCAGCAGCTGCAGCTGCAGCAGAGGCGGCCATGGATGATGGGACAGTGCCAACATCTTCGAGCATCGACATGGGCATGCTGGCCATGCTGCGGCAGGTCAATGGTGCAGGTAGCCTGCAGGACGCAGCAGCACTGGCAGCTGCGTACAGCAGCCAGGTGGAGGGTGCAGGTGGGCAACATCAGCACTATGTTGCGGTCGACCTGGGCCAGTTCTCCAACAGTGCTGCCATGAGGCGGGAGCGTCAGCAGTCTGCGCGCAAGCAGCAGCCCCAACAGCAGGAGGGGCAGGAGAGGGCCGGCTCCCAAGCAGGGAAGATGGGGCGAACTAGGTCAGTAGGGGCACCTGGGCCAAACGGTGGCAGGATGCCGTTGCAGGCCTACATGTCTGTGCAGCAGTGGCTGGAACAGTCTGTAGAGCTGGAGCATGGCCCCAAGCACCCTGACATTGCAGCACCTGGGTCCCCAGGTCAAACCAGCCCCACCCTGCCCAGGATGAGTCCCAACAGCAGGGTTCACAGCATGGGGCGCAGCAGATCGCTGCAGCTGTCAGCGTCGACGCCTGCACCTCAGATGGCTGCGCTGTGCAGCAGCAGCGGCAGCATGGCGCTCCAGAGGGTACAGCTGTTGCAGCAGTTCCAGCAGCACCATGTGAGGGACGATGACAGCTGTGCAGAAGGCGAGGGCAGGGTTGCGAGTGGGAGCGTGCCTGAGGATGCTGTTGACCTCAGCACACTGCACTCAGTGTCCCAGACAGACCAGCAGCGGCAGCAGTCGCACAGCCGCCGCATGACCGGCACAGCAGCAGCAGCACGTGCACGCGAGATTGCTGCTGCAGCTGCAGCAGCTGATGCGGGTGGTGTGCCTGATGGTGCGGCTGCGCCAGCTGTGCGGCACCAACCATACTATGCGCTCTGGAGCAACATTGCCAGTGCAATCACAGCTCCCTCAGGATCCATAGGCAGCAACGCAACAGCAAGCAGCCGACCTCCTGCAGCGTCAGGCCACAGCAGCAAAGGCAGCGAGCGGCAGCAGTCTGCCAGTCACAGCACCAGCAGCAGGCGCGGGACAGCTGCAGGGTCAGGCAGCGTGACACGCTCCTCACGAGGCATGTACAGCAGTGGCTTTGGCACCAGCAGCATCACAAGCAGCAACAACAGCACACGCGTGCGGCAGTCTCCATTTGCTGCTGTTGCTGTTGCAGCAGCAGCGTCAGGCTCAGGGCAGGTCAAAGGCCCAGGCGTGCGGCCATCACCGTTTGCTGCTGCTGTGCCGGGTGCTGTCGCCGGGGCAGCCATACCAGCATCGCGTGCTGCTTCAGCACCTGACACCCCACATGTTGCTGCTGCAGCCCTGGCAGCCGCTGCTGCTGGTGCGCCCTCCGTCAGTAAGGGCCGCCACTCATCGTACTACAGCATGTGGCAAGCAGCTACAGCTGAGGTGTCTGGCGACTCCCCTGGCGCTGCTGTCCCAGGTGCTGCCGTTGTGCCGGGTGCTGTTGCTGGCCCAACCATGTCGGCATCACGTGCTGCTTCAGCACCTGACACCCCACATGCTGCTGCTGCTGCCCTGGCAGCAGCTGCTGCTGGTGCGCCCTCTGTCAGTAAGGGCCGGCACTCATCCTACTACAGCATGTGGCAAGCAGCTACAGCGGATGTGTCTGGTGACTCCCCTGGCGCACCTGTCCCAGGTGCTGTAGGACACCCAGCAGCAGCAGCAGCGGTGGCAGCTGTAGGTCCAGCAACGGGCTCATCTGGCCCAGGCATGGCCGCACAGTCAGCAGCTACAGCCCCACCCATCTTACTGGAGCCCCGGCACCACAAGCAGTACATCGGCATGTGGGCAGCACTGGCTGAGGAGCTGGGAGACGGGCCCTCTGCAGTGGGTGCTGCCACACCAGGCCCTGTGGTGCCCTCTGAGGTGGCAGCAGCATTCGCGGCAGCAATGGCTGCACCCACATCGGGCTCTGTGAGCACACCAACAGGCACAGGACAGCCTTCAGGCCTCAGCAGCAGCCGCGCCAGCAGCAGCCAGCTGCACACACAGCAGCAGGCAGTGTCCCAGGCACAGCCGCTGTCAGGAAGGGTGAAGGCCGGCCCTTTTGCTACTATGAGTGCTGCTGCTGCGGTGATGGGTGCTGAGCAGGCGCAGCAGGGCGCTGCCGCACAGCAGCAGCAGCAGGAGCATCGGCAGCAGCGACGGCGCAGGCCTGGCCGGCGGCCACGTGACAGTGCTGGCACTTGCCACGGCAGTGATAGTGACTGACTGAGACGGTTTGGAGCGTGAGCAACTAGCAAAGAGCAATTGTGTGCCTCGTGTGTTGTCGCTGACGGTTGTTATCTGGCCCACAGTCTAGGTAGAGACCATCCCCTTGCATGCATGCGCTTGTACTGACAACATCTATTGTGGTCCAGTTGACAGCAACGACATTGCATGTTGATGCCGTCAACATCGCATTGGCAGGTGCTGTGAGCAGTGATCTGTGACCTTCTGTTTCTGCCCCCCTCTGCAACGGGGATGTCAAGGCACTCCTGTGGAGAGTAGCTGGCTCTGGCGTGCACACTGAATGAGCCTTGTGGCACAGCCCTGTGGGCCAAATCTGGGTCCTGCCCTGTGGTGTTTGGCATTGTCAGCATATAGCTTGGTTGTGAATGATTTTGATGCGTGTGTGCCCCCTGTGGGGCACTGGGAGGCACCATAGTGCTGTCAATACAGGGCAAGTTCTGTGCTGGTTTGGTTTGTGGCTAGTGCGTGCCATGTGCTTTGGGTTTGTTGGGTAAGGTGGGCTGGGTTGATGAGCCCCTCGTGGGGCAGCTGCAGGTTTGGCTGGTGGGCGCACAGCAGCTTCGTAGCCTTGCTTGACTGCCCTAGGAGCTTGTACAGCACTGCAGGGAGCCCTGTTGATACGAGGGACACTGAAGCTTGCAAAGAACTGCAGCAAGCAGTATTGCAGGGTGCTTTTTGCGTCAGCTGATTCTGCACGGTGTGCTCGGTGTGGGACTGGTTGCTACAACATGTGTGGCTGCTGCTCTTGCAAGGTTTGCACACCCTTGAACCTGTGACTCTTCTGGTCTGTGACCCCTTTGGTTTGTGACCGATTGAGTCGAGCAGACCCTTGGTTCAATTCCTGGTATTTGCCGCCATTCCTATGCACAGCATGGCTCCATGACTTCCATTCCATATTGCGCAGCTGCTGGAATTTCCCATGTGCTGCTGTGTGCACCGAGCCAGGATGTGTGCTGCCCTTCTTTGTGTAACGACCTGTGCATACCGCGTTCCTTTGAAATTGTCAACTGACAAGTCAGTTGGGTCAGTATTGATGGTGACTGCTGAGGGTGGCCGCAGCCTGAAAGGCACTGCATCAGATCTGCACGGCTGCAAAAAATGACCTTTCAGTGGCATGGGACAACTTGCCAGTCATGAGAGCATGTGATTGTCACTACAGGGTGATGCCCAACAGGACCACACAGACAGGTGCCTGCAACAACAAACTCTGACTTGCCTGCATGCAACAACTCTGCCTCTGCCTGTCCTGCATGCAACGCTGGCAGCTGAGCAGCTGAAGTTGTGGGATATAGGCAATACATCACAGTCGCACCAAGCATGTGTCAAAGGAGGTCGGACATAACACCGCTCTTCAAGCACTTCACAATAGTCCTGGCGGCCGAGACAATGGCAGGTGTTGCCAGTACTGAGTGTGCTGTGCATTACCATGGGTGCACTGCCAGCAACCATATGAACCCAACATGTACACCTGCCTTGCATGAGCAAACAGAAGCCCTGCCTGTCTCACTCTAGAGAAAAACAACACAGCTGCAGCAGGCTGGAACCTGGCGGCTGTGCCGGGTGTGGTTCACGCAGAACCCTGCCTGCCAAACGATTTGGGCCCACTGCATCACCACAGATAGGGCTAGCTGCAGACATTCAGGAATGTCAGGTCCGATTCAAAGTGACAGCATGACAGCATGACAGCGCAGTATGATAGACTGTTGCCCACACATCATTCTGCCATGATGTCCTCTGCTGCTGCCTGCTCCCCTTCCAGCTGCTGCTTGCCTTGACTGCCGCCCTTCGTCTTCTTATGAGACAGCTGCTCCTGAAGTCAGGCAAACAGCAGCAGGAGACGGCAACCAGCACAGCATCAGCACATGCAGGCTATGCCAGAGACAACATCGCTACCAGCAGCAGCAGCAGCAGCAGCAGCAAGCAACCAGCAAGCACCATGCACATGCAACCAGCAGCAGCAACAGCAGCAGCGAGCAAGCGGGTCGAACACCAGCCAGCCAGGCAGGCAAGATGTATGTGCTGAATTGGCCGCTGCTGCTGGCTGTCACATGCACAGCACACGTGTGACACACCTGCACAAGGTCCTTGAGCTCTGTGTTGAGCTGGCGGCGCTCCGTCCTGTTGCCGGCCAACTTGGTGAGCTTGTTCCTGCATGCACCGGACAACAAGCACAAGGAGGGGATGTGTGGAGCGGTTCCGCGTCTCAAGAGGCAGCTGTGCCTTTGATGACTGGCATGCACCTGTCAGCTCTGGAAGACGAGTGCCACAGCCCATGAAAGGTCCATGCTGATTGCGGACCAAAAGCATCGCTGCTGGAGCTTATAGAGTTGACATCCCAGCCTGTTACTGTGCTGCAACATGAACCCGCGCACCTTTTGCTCTTCAGGCTTGCCACTTGCACCTTGAGAGCCTTCTTTAGCGCCATGCGCTGTCGCTGCTTGTCTTTGGCACTCAACTCCATTGGTGCCTCAGCCATGGGCTCTGGTGATGGCGCTGGCAATGTGGGTGCGGCTGCATCTGTCATAGCATCGTCACCATCCTTGTTTTTCTTGTCCTTTTTCTTCTGCTTGTTCTTTTGCTTCTTCTTGCTGAAGCCTGGCTTCATGATGGCCTGCTACTGCTGTTGGGCTCCGGTGCTGCTTCGCCTCACCAGGCACCCAGGCGATGCTGACAGGCGTATATAATGAGCTGTACGGTGAGACCTCTGTATAAGCACTTCTTTGTACTGGATTGGCGGGTTCAGACGTGTTACCGGCAGCCACTGCTGCTGTTGCTGCTGCTGCTGTTGACGTTCACTGACAATGAAATCTCCACACCGACACCACAGCAACCAAAGAAATCGATGCCATGGTATGTCAAACAGCAGGTGTGCCGCTCATTAACGACCGCAAACGTGACAGTCGCGACAGTTGGTCAAAGGCAATACAAAGTGCAGTCACTCCGTGTCCGTGTGAGGACAGCCCTCGCCAAGAGCACAACATAGACAGCCCACCGTAAAATCAGGGCGTGCTTGCCTTGCGCTTGTATACGTGAGCAACACGCAAGGTGGGGCGCAAAGTTGCGATCCCAACCAGGCAGTCTGTACTGTGAGTAACTCTTACAGGAAACAGGGCACAGGGCAACAGCACGGCGAAAGCATCATGGTATTTAACCTTTTTATACCATGGGTCAGGCATCAGCAGGTGCTGCTTGTCCTGCACCCCCTTCCTGCTGCTTGCCCTCCTGCTGCTGCTGCCGCTGCTGCTGCCGCTTCTCCACCATCTGCAGCTGCAGCTCCTGCGTCCGTTTGATGTCTCCTGCATCCCTGTTCACACCCCCAGACCACACCACCACGGCCAGAGCAGCAGTGATAGCCCACATTGCCCCCGCCAACAGCTTGAACACTGCCACACCAGTACCCCACAAGCTCCAGCCACCAGCACCCATTGCTGCAAAGGCAGCGATCAACCAGGACCAGCCTGCGGGTGTGGTCTGCTGCAGCCCAACTTCAGCCATACCTGCACACACACAGGCAGCCAAGGGAGCAACCACGTTGAAGGCACACATCCTCAACGCTGTCACACCCATTGCAAGGCGTTTCCACACTCAAGCCTTGTAAGGATACAGCTCACATGCATGTACACTCTGAGGATCAGCATAGCAGGAAGTAGCAGCACCACCAATGCTGCCGTTGTTGCGGTAACCACAGCCCCAGCTGTGGTTTCACATTGAACATTGCGCAGGCATGTAGCTCGTAAGGGGCAACAGCATGGCACAACCATCGCATGCATACACCAGCTAATCACAACAGTAGGCTGGCTGGTGCGACAACGCTATCCGTACTGCTGCAGCTGGGCGTACATGCAGTCAGGCACGTCTCATACATCTCGCACCTGCTGCATCAGCTGCACCTCCACGTGTGAACACAAACAGGCTGCCCCTGCTGCCCTTGCCCAGCCGCACACGCTCATCCAGATAGGGTGTGGACAGTTGCACACTACTTGGAGGACCTGGCAGGAGGGTTTGCAGCACACATGATTGAGGCAAACACACAGAGCAATCAGTCATGGCTGATCCAGCCAACATGTGTACCCAGGGGATGAGAACACTGGATACTACTGCAGCACACACACCAATGGGCAACTCTCGTCACCCTGTAAGGACGGCCACACATCTATGCACACAGCACAGCACGGCGCCGCACTGTACTGAGGCCAGCACAGCCTTGTGTGCAGTCTGCTCACCTATCCTGAAATGCAGGTTGTCACCCAGGCTGAGCACCGGGGGCTCAAACAGCACCCTGACAGTGTCCCGCTGGCCTGCTGTGCTGGGCCCATGCGGCTGCCCCGCAGCTACAGGCAGCACTCTGCCCCGTAGACCTACTGCACCCGGCAGCAGGCCAAACAGCTTGAATGACACCTGCAGCAGCAGCAGCAGCTTGTTATGTGGCAGAACATGACAGGGCAAGGTGCTGGTCATGGTTTGGTTGCCTGTGGATGTGTACTGCTAGTCCTGCACTACAAGTACTCACACACTGCACAGTTTGACAAACGTGGGTGTCTTTGACGGGGCACATGTCATGGCCGCATGGTAGAGGTGGTGAAGTCCTGCTATCGCAGTCGACAAGGTCTAATGTACCTTTCAGGGAGCAGAGATGCCGGAAGGTGCACACCTTGTTTGTGGCAATGTCAGGCTCCAACACTGACTGGTATACCCCTGTGGTCTTGAACAGAGCGCGCCCGATGCTGCCCCTGAACCTGCCTCCAGCAGCTGTAGGTGTGGTGGTGGGAGGTGGAGCGGCAGCACAGCAGCAGGAAGGGCTGGGTTAGGTAGCTGTGCAGCTGACCGGTGCTGCATCTCTTGATCAGTTCTGAAGCTGGAATCAGCAAGCTCACCAATCACAAGCTGTGAAGCACACATACACACACTACGACAACACACACTTATGCGTTGGTATGGCCTGCTGCTTGCCCTGGTGAATGCAGCAAATATTCTTGCTGTGTGCTGGTCATGTGTCCCGACAATGGTCTGCATTCGCCAGCGGCTGTAAAGGGCAATCAAGTACTCTTGCATCCACTGGCAGCAAGCCTGATGTTGGCTGACTCACGCTGTCCTCGTTCACTCTGTGCCCTGGATGTTGAAGTGTATGCTACATTGTAGTTGCCATACAACAGGGGGTTGTCGAGTGGCCGGGGCTGCTGCTGGGTCCCAGCTGACTCCAGCTGCTCAAGCAAACTGTCAACCTGCTCACGTTGCTGCTGTGAAAGGTCAATGCCACCGTCTGCAACGCCATGAAAGCAATGAGAGTGTTTTCACACTGCTGTCGGCAGTTGTGTGTTATCAGAGCGCTGCAATGTGCAGCAGCAGGCACACACACCTGATGACTTGCTTGTTGTTGCCACCCTACTTGAACAAGCAGCTACTGGTTTGCATAGACCACAACATCCAAATTGACTTATTTGACACGAATGGAAGTTTACATCGCACCTGTATTTGCAGTGAGCTCCAGCACTTGTGAGACAAGCTGGCTTGGTTCAGCAGCTGCAGCTCCTACAGGCTGGACTGGGACCGCAACCCCTGCGCCATGTGTATGGCACACGGTGCAGCCTCTTGGTCTATGTCTGTAGTGTAATTGACCTCCATGTGCACGCAACGCATTCATTGGCGTGGGATCTCGGAAAAGAGGGATCTGCACTGCTGTGTTGTGGAGCACGAGCACGACTTCCGGTCAACCTATTTCTTGTTCGATAAATGGTGAACTGCCACACATTTGAAGTCTCTCTGTGCTGTCTTGACAGGGTTACTCATGTTGAATAATCAAGTAGTTCACTGAGGCGCTTTGCAGCGCACCACCGAGCGGTGTGGCTTAGTTCGCCCTACTCATTCCTGGTTTTGGTAGCTGTCATATTGTGACCGTCTTTTGTTTTCGTGGTCCCGCCTGGTCCTGCCTGCAGCTTCCTGCAGCTGTCAGGCACAGCAGGACAGGCAGTCTTGCAGAAAGCCCATCAACAGACTTGCCTTATTGCAGAAAAACGAGATTTTTGTTGGATAGTGAGCGAGCGCCGTGGATTCGCCAATCAACGACTTGACCGCGCTGTCGACAGTCCCAGGCAACAGGCCAGACGCCTTAACGCAACAAGTTGACGATTGAAAACATACCGTGTGTTCTTTAGAGCTGTTCTATTTAGCGTGCAAAGCATGGGGTGCCTTCGGCCCCTCCCATAACAGCAGCAAGGCAGTGCATGTACACACCACCAAAGCAGACTTGGCGCCGAGATGCAGCTGAAGCTCATCCTGTGCCTTACTTTGGTACTCTTCGTCACGTACCAGACCCTAGCAGCCCCGCAGGTGGCAGATGCTGGCCCTCAGTCAACATCAGTACTGCCGCCTGCACCCCAGTCGCCCAGCTTGCCACCCCTCATCGCAGCCCTGACGGCCTTGGCCCCCAGGGAGGCTCCGTTGTCGCTCAGCTACACCAGGAATGGCAACATCGCAGCAGCACGCAACAAAGCATCAGGCAGCAGCAGCTCTCTAGCAGGCCGTTCTGCTTCAGCGTCTGCTGGTGCTGCTGCTGCTGCACCTTACGATGCCCTGCGCCCTGCTGCTGCAGCAGCACTTGCAAGGCAGCAGACCGAGGGCTCGGTGCCACTCAGTGATGATGACATCGTCGCCATCAACATCCTACTTAGCAGAGAAGGGCCACCCACCAGCCCCTATTGCTACGACACTGGCCTCCCACTGACCCGCGCTGGGTCGTCGGGCACGTCACCAGCGGCTGCTGTCCCACACCTGATGACCTTTGGTGCCCTCACAGCTCGTAATGCTAGCAACAGCAGCAGCAGCAGCAGCAACAGCAGCAGCATGGAAAGCAAGGAGCGTCTCAGCAGGTTGCGGCCCCTGGGCCCCCTCAGCTGGCTGGTCAGGAGCTATGCAGTGTCTGGAGATACCCTGCTGAAGCTCCGACTGTCGCAGCAGCTGCAGCTGATTGTGCAGGATGCGATCTCAGACTCACTCGCGGACTCAGCCAACCTCCCTCCCAGCCAAGTGGTCACCTTTGCATCCAGCAACCTCACACTGAGCCTCGGGTTCACAGGAGTGGACTGGGACGATGGAGCACCCATAGCAGCAGGGTCGCCCCACAAGGGCCTGCTGGCGGTACAAAAAGCAGTACATGAGCTCTCAGGGAACTATGACCCTGGTCACACAGTGGTCAGCTTTGAGGCACCTGCACAGGCCAGAGGGAGCCCAGCAGGTGTGCCAGCCAGGGCAGCAGACAAGGGAGGCAAGCAGCAGGCGGCAGCAGTCGGGAGTGTACCTGGCTCTGCTGCAGCTGCACCCTTCAGCACTCTGCCACCAGCTGCTGCCAATCTGGCAAGGAAGCTGCTCGACAGACAGTCTGAACCTCCGCCCGCCAGGATCATCAGCAGCAGCAGCACGCAGAGGCACCTCTTGGCTGCTGGGGACCAGCCTGGCACACCACAGCCCCAGGTTGTGTATGTCAGGCTGCACGGCATGGACCCCATGAACCTCACAACCCTGGTTGACAAGCTGGCTGGCTGCTCCCCACAGCAGGCAGTGCAGGAGGCAGGCAGCTCTACAGCAGCAGCTGCAGCAGTGGCGGGACCATCAGCTGGGCGCATGCCTGAGATGAATCCAGGCCAGGCGTTCAAACCCTCCTGTGCGGACATGTTCAGGCAGCAGCTGCAGCAGCAGGGGATGAATGTACGGCCGGGACCAGCTTTCTCAGTTGCGCCCAGTGACAAAGCTCAGGCTAGCATAGGGCTGTCTGTTGCTGTGGGTGTGACACGGGATCAGCAGATGTCGACAGAGGCTGATACAAAAGCTAGTGCCTGGCTCAACAGCACAGCAGCGCAGAGCATCTTGGGTACCTTCAACCTGACTGTCAAGTCCTCTGATGCAGACTATGTGTCTTACATCAGGGAGAAGGAGTCGGGCCAGTTCCCCACCCTTCCAGGGTTCAACCTGCGGGACCTTATCCCCAGTCTGTTCCAGCAGGCTGTTGCTGCAGCCAACAAGAGCATCTCTGAGCAGCTGGAGGAGCAGCAGGAGAAGCAGGCAGGGTTGGTGCCTGGTGCGCCTGCTGCCCTCAACAAGGGCATTGTGGCTGGCATCATTGTGGCTGTGGTGGCATCTGTGCTGGCGCTGGTGGGGGTGGTTGTACTGCTGCTGCTGCGCAAGCGCAGTGACAGCAAGGGGCAGCAGCCGGACGATGCTGAGTCAGCAGCCAATCGGAGGCGCAAGGTGGGTGGTTAACACGGTCTGCTGCAAAGGCTTTTTATGACCCCGGAATTGGCCAGGACCCTGGCCATCTCCACCCATCTGCAACTTGCAAAGCAGTACTGCTATCACTGCAGAGTGTGTTTGCAAGTGCTGGGCAAATAGGCTTTTGTATGGCATTTCTCACTGTACCCACTTCCTAGTAATGCATGACCGCCTTGCACCTTTCAACCAGTCTCTAACAGTCTGTGGTACTGCGTATTGCCACTGCTGACCGCCTCACTTGCTGGTTGCTGCGCTGCTGACTACAGAGGCGGCCCCGTGTGTACCACACCAAGTACTTGCCGGATGGCGGCCCAGTCTTGGGCCCCAACCCACAGCCCGACACACCCGCACGCATGTCAGCTGCAGGAGCAGCAGCAGCAGCTGCTGAGGGCCAGCGGGCCACCTTGCAACGCGGGGACAGTGTGATGAGCCAGGTGGATCTTGAGCTGGAGGAGTCTTCAGACGCACATGGCGATGGGGACCAGGGTTCTGAGTCAGCAGCGTCCACTGCCCCGATCATGCCTGATAGCATACAGCAGCAGCAGCGCGGGCAGCACATGTCGGCTGTGCAGAGGCGGCTTGAGAGGCAGGAGGGCGAGGCTGGCAGCAGCGGCAGCACTAGCAGCAGCAGGCAGCTGCTGCACAGCATGCAGCTGCTGCACAGCATGCAGCCTAGCTGCAGTGATGCCGCTTCATTTGTTGCAATCGTCCCAGCTGATTCATCTGTGTGGGATGACAGCGGGTCTGTCACGGCACACACTGCAAGCGTTGCGCTCACAGCAGACAGCAGTAGCTTGAGTCCCTGGGCCAGCCATAACGAGCTGCCGGGTGGTGCTGCTGTTGGCATGTATGGCAAGCAGGGCAGCAGGACAGCTGCCGGCAAGCACAGGCTGGCAACATCCGGCCAAACTGCACACGCTGATGCTGATGCTGCAGGACCAGCACATACAGGCAGCCGGGAGGCACCAGGGCAGTGTGCACATGAGGGGCAGGTGCCTGCTGGGCGGGAGTGTGCTGGTGAGCAGCAAGGACAGCCGCAGACAGGTGCCAGCAAGGGAGACAGGGCAGGCGGTGCTGCTGGCGGATCCTTCAGCGTAGCATCTGCGTTTGCGGCAATGGATGCTCAGCTAGCAGCAGCTGTACGCGCAGGAGCAGGCAGCAGTAGTGCTGGCGGGGCGGCTAAGCCCAGCAGCAGTGGGGGTGGCAGCAGTGCATCTGCCAAGGCAGTACAGCCCCTGGGTGCCAGTTGCTGGCACACAGGAGGGCATGTGTCAGGCTTCCTTGTACCTGAGGCTGCTGCTGGTGCTGCTGCTGGTGCACAGCAGCAGGTGCCCGGTCAGCGCCGGTCAGGGGGCGGGCTGGTGTCCCCATTCGCTGCTGCTATACAGCTCGCTCACTCTGTGGCAAGTGATGATGTGTGAGGTCACTCCTGGGTGGCTGCTGCCGTTGAATGCACTTTAATTTACCAGAAGATATGTGTATCTGGCCAGGTCCTGTCCTGAGCTGTGGGTTTGGTCCGCATGTGTGTCCATATCTGTTGTGTAGCCCTGTGATTACTAGGGCCGTGGCTGCCCACATTGTGGCAGTGATGCTTGGTTGCACAGAGCCAGACGTCATTTTGAAATGTGTAGTATTTGTGCTTTGCAGTGACCCCATATTGCTATGGCATTGCTTGCACGCTGTGTGCAGCGCACCACCATGGAGTGACCTGGTTTGGGACGGATCAGCACAAATGTGTGTGCACAGGATAACAGGAGCCTTTCAGCAGCAAAAAGTGTGTGCAAAGGATGCTTTCAGCAGCACACCCCGTATGCATGCATCGATGTGTAAAGAGCAATGATTCTGAGGTGTTGGCGTAACGTGATCGCCATTCTCCGGACCAGGGAACAGCAGGTTCTAGTCCTGTACTTGCAACCGGCTGTAGCTAGCAGTAGCCTCAGGCATGACAGCGTAACAAAGCAACAACCAATTGTCGTATTGAGTCTATGCATTCGTTTTTATATCTCCCTGCAAGATAAGGACTGCTTTTGAAGTACGTGCAGGGTTACTGGTGCTTTTCGCACTCTTCTGCTCGTTCACTCTTCCTGGGACACCGTTCTTTTGGAGACTGCTAGAGAATTTATGAAGCATAATTTAGGAGACATTTCAGGTTGATTTCATACGACCGACCTGCTGCCATCGAGGAATACCAGGGAGCAGCAGCTCACCTGAGCTGGGGACAGACTAATACACGCCCGGTCACCATGCAACAAAGCTGCGAGCTGTCAAAAACAGTCTTCTCACCATCGCACAGTTGATTGTGGCTTCGGCCACAGCCCCAGGGCTGCAAGTGGCAAAGCAGCACATGCAGCAGCTTGTGCAGGAGAGCTGGCAGAAGCAGAGGCGAAGTACCTAAGTGCTGAAACATCATAAACAAGCACAAGCAAGCATATGGATCCGTTGGAAGAGATCACACAGCTGCAAGATGACCAGACGGACCTGTCAGCAGCACAACAGTTTGTGCCAGACCAAACAGATGCAGGACAGGCCCCTGCAGATGCTGGCCATGCAAACAGTGCTGAAGCTGCAGCTACAACCAGCCAAGAGGTGGATGAAGCAGCAGCTGCCGAGCTTGCTGAACCTCTAGGCTACCAGACGGACTCAATCAGTGGCAGCAGGGAGCCAGCAGAAACAGATGCAGCAGCGCATGCACCCCGTTGTGAAGACCCGCAGGCAGCTGTGGACAAGTCTAGCAGCACAGAGCTGCTGAGTGTCCAGAAAGAGCAGGAGCAACGGCAGCCAGAAGCAACAGCAGGGGCATCCTGTTCAGCTGAGGCGGCAGATGTGAGTGTGACACCGGCAGGTGCTGAGCCTGCCCAGGCACCTCCTGCAGCAGATGCCAGCACACCAGGAAGTGCTGTGCAGCCAGTAGCAGGAGAGCAGGACAACACAGCTGCGGGTGTGCAGTTGGAAGCAGGACAACAGGAAAGTGCAGCTGCAGGGGATCTGGCATCAGGGACAGAAGGTCATGTGGATGCAGCACATGCAGACGTGCCAGTTGCAGCAGCAGAGGATGCAGTCAGTGCCCATGGAGATGCGGACGCCAGCCGGAGCAGGCAGCCAAGCAAGGCCTACTTTGTGGATGGTGTGCGGGTGAGTACGCTAGTACATGCAGTTTGCTGTGCTGTCATCAAGTGCCCTGTGCTGGCCCGGTTTGTGTCCCGCATGCAGCATCAACGTTGTGCGTAAGCTAGTCATGCAGCCCAGCAGCATCAGCACATGTGCTGCAGCAGTGCAAAAAGACTGCAGACTTCCTGCATGCACTGCATATGCTTGCATCTGCAACTCCGTGCTCATGAACACATGTGCTGAACTCAGCACCAGCACAATTGCAGCGCAGCCGCAGCCGCAGCCGCAGCC
>QAXK01014270.1:0-10612 GCA_004335735.1 Chlorella sp. KRBP
CAGGAGCGGCTGCTGTGGCTGCAGCAGCAGCACATGGAGGGCAGGTGGGAGGGCTCCAGCGAGGACCTACAGTACTCGCGAGGCAGGCAGCGGCCCAGGGTGGAGTGGTCAGCTCAGTTGCTGGTTGACGACAGCAGCAGCTACGTGGTGTGCCCATCAGGGTTCAGCAGCCGCTGCGTGAGTGGGGGTGCTGGGGATGCTGATGCAGCATCAGCAGCAGCGCCTTGGAGAAGCTTCCAGGGGACAGCCTCAGCAGCAGCCGGTGTGCTGTTACCCCCTCACCATGCGGGCCCAGACGAGCATGGGGAGGCAGCCAAGCAGGACCTGGGTGTGGCGGCTTGGGGTGCATTGGTCCAACCTGGGTGTGGCGCTCCTGCTGCCGGGACCACAACAGCAGGGTTCGTGCCACAGCCCAGTCAGCACACAGGCACAGCAGACACCTGGGTCCATGAAGGCGGCCACGAGTCACCAGTGTTGCTGCAGCAGACAGAAGATGGTGCACCCTTGGTGCTGCCCAGCAGCACTGATCAGGCTGCCACCCAAGCAGCAGAGGGCCCAGCAGCAGCTGCAGCATGGCTGCCCCAAGCAATGCCACACCTAGCAGCAGGCCAAGGAGCCGATGGACCAAGTGGGACTGGCCAAGCAGCAGCTACAGCAGCAGGGACAGGGGCGGCAGCAGCGGGGGCTGTGGGAGGTGCTGCTGACATGGCACATGGGCCTAGCACACCACTCTGGCATCTTGGGCTGCCTGTTGTGGCTCCTGCAGGCGCTGCTGCTGCCGCCACTGCTGCAGCCGCCAGCCCTGCTGGTGTTGTGGGCGTCAGTGCAGGGTACACTAGTGCTGACTGCAGACCTGGCGTCAGCCAAGGCAGCCACAGCACAGTGGAGCAGCAGCAGCAGCAGTCGATGAGCATCAGTGCTCACAGGCATGATGCCACTGCCGATCAGGTCATGGGTCCCAGCAGGGAGGTACACATGTCACATGGTGCTGCAGGGTGTGCTGTCAGTGCTGCAGCAGTGGGTGGGCAGCAGTATCGGCATGCTGAGAGCTGGATTGCGTCTCCTAGGTTCGACAGTGGTAATGGGGCTGTAGGTTCAGAGGCAGTGACGTCAAGGCCACAGGCTGGGCAGGAGGGGCATGACGATGCACGTGCAGTGACACCTGTGCGAACTGGAGGTGCTTTTGATGTTGTACACCTGCCTGCGCTTCCTGCTATTCGTGTGGCCTCACCAGGGGCCACCACGGCAGCAGCAGGGACAGGCACAACAGCAGCAGCAGGGGTGGGAGCAACAGGAAGTGCTGCTGGAGCACGCAGCATCGATCAGCCCCCGAGCAGCAGTGTCATTGGCAGGGATGGTGAAGCCTGCGGCGACTCTACCAGCAGCAGCTTTGTCAGCCCTGATGTTGCTGCTGATGCCATCCAATCAGACCCAGTGTCGACGCCAGCGATACCACGGCGGCGACTGAGCCCTCAGCGGCAGCAAGAGCTTGCAACTGCAAGTGACAGTGGCAACAAAACAGCAGCAGCAGCAACAGCCTCAGGACAGCATCATGTCGTCCAGATATCTGATGGGGAGCTGCTGCAGCACAGCATGCATCTCTGGCTGTCTGTCGTGCGTGGCAAGGCACTGTTGGTGCGGGTGTTCACTGCTGCAGAGGCAGCCTGGCAATCACGCACACATGAAGATGCTCTGCTAGCCCTTGAGGGTGGTGAGTGGCTGCATTCCCTTGCTGGAGTGGTACCTGCAGAAAAGAGGCTGAATAAAGCTATGAAGACAGGTATCACAGCACTCCATCTTGCAGGGCGTTGCCCTTTGGCATGTGCCTGTGTTGCTTGCACCCACAGGAGCAGCTGAAGAAGCACAACATGCCTTGGATTCTGAGCAACTTGGTTTGTCGTAGCAGTTCATGTCAACCCCCAAACCAAACGTCTTGCTTGTGCTGTGTCTTGCGCTGCACAGGGTCACAGCCCCACGTGCAGGACTTCCGCCTGATGCGTCATGCGTTCAATTCCTGGGCATCGCACACAGCCCAGCAGCTGCAGGGCGCTGCAGCCCTGGCGGCACTTGAGGCGGCAGCAGCCTACCACAACAGCCGCCTGGCTGTGAGGGCCTGGAAGGCCTGGAGGACATTTGTGTTACAGGTGTGCCGCCTCTTCAGTTCTGCGTCTGCGCTCATTGATCAATGCATACTGGCACAGGAAATTACCTTTCCCTGGGTCTGCTGCGGGTTACAAAGGTTGTCTGAGGTCAAGCAAGAAAGACCCTCAGCTTTTGGTCTGCACCGTCGACCTGCATGCCACTGCCTGTGCATGTTTATTGAATCATCATGATGCAGGCACCTGCCGTGCAGCAGCGCTACTGCTCAGCCCTGGCCAGCGTGTGCCTCCTGGGCTGGCACCAGCACGCCCTGCAGCAGCGGCAGGACCCGCACAGCAGGTCACAGCTGCGGCTGCGGCTGCGCACAGCGACAGGGGGCTTGTGTGGGAGCGAGCAGCAGTGGAGGCGGCTGACAGTGTTGGCGAGGTCGCTGATGGCCTGGAGAGGAATTGTGTTGAGGGGCGAAGGCCACTACAGGTAGGCCTGGGGCACATTGGATCCTGGGCTGGTCAGTTTGCGGCAGGATTGGTGCGCCAAGCATCGAACCACCCAAAGGGTGTTGGTCCTGTCAGTAGTACTGCCTTGCCACATGTAGATCTAGCAACCGGTGTTGGGCCCCAGCCCTGTTGTTGAGCCCCGAGATGCAACGACCTGCAGTGCAGCATGAACATGGCAACGGCCAGTATCTGGATGCCTCCTTCTGTCGTCTGCCAGCACATCACAACTGGGTTGATGAACCGGGATTGTAATTGTCAATTCCTCGCTGCCACCTCAACAGGCTGCGGCTGCTTGCAGCAGCTATGACCAGCTGGGAGCTGGCAGTCGAGGAGACGCAGCAGCGCCTGCTTGCCTTCCGGTCCCGCTGGGACCCGCGGCTGCTGCAGCACGCCCTGCTGCTGTGGCGCAGCCTGGTGCTGCTGCTGAAGCAGCAGCGGGAGGAGGCAGCATACGCACAAGCCTGGTGGAACCGGCGGCTGGCAACACACGCATTGCAGTTCTGGGCTGGTTATGCAGCAGCTAGGGCAGCACAGCGGGGTGCTGTGGCAGCCGCAGTGCGGCTTTACGAGCAGAAGCTGCTGCGCCAGAAGCTGCTCCAATGGAGCTTGGTCGCGTGTGCCACGTCTGCAGCCCGAGCGTATCACCAGCACGGCATGCTACAGAGGGTGGTCGCAGCATGGCGTGGACTGGTCGCAGCAAATCGGGTGGATGCGTTGCGGATGGAGCTGCAGCAGCACGGCGGGGGTGGCATCCACTCGAACGGCCAGCACAGGAACTGGCAGCAGCAGCAGCAACTGCAGCAACAGAGTCAGGCTGCCAGGCTGCAGGCACTGATGCCTCTGGAGCTGCAGCCACTGCAGCAGCGGCCTGGTCTGCAGGAGCTTCTGGGTGGCGGGCCAATGGAGCCGTCAACCATCAGCACCACTGCTGCAGACTGCACTGACTCGTGGAGGCTGCCGCAACGGGGTAGACCAGGCGCAGATGCAGGCAGCACCCCAGTGCAGCAGTCGGGAGCAGCAGCCGTTGGTGCTGCCAGCTCCGGGAGGAGGACCTCTGCTGCTGCACGTGGTGTAGTGGCCTCTGCAGCATCAGCACAGCAGGTTGCTGGACCACGCAGTCCTGCCAGGCCCAGGGGCAGCCCTGCCAAGCTGAGGCCTGCAGTGGTGCAGCGGACAGGGAGGTCCTAGCAGATGCAGTCCAGCTCTATCCGTGTGGTGTGTCTTGGTCGCCCAATGCCACTGGTGTGGGAAGATGGTGATTGTCCAAACAGAATGGCTGCGTCTTGCAACGGGCCTTCATCGGCAGGGGTCATGCTGAACAAGTATGTCTTCTGCTGTTGACTTAGTCAACATCATGACCGTGCAAGATCTGCACTGCCACAGATCCTTAGGGGATCATGGGGGTTTTCTTGGCTGGTGGCGAGGAAGGCGTTTTGGCTGTGTCTGCCCGAGCGTTGAGCCCCTGCAAAGCCTGTGACAGTGAATGGGTGTGTTCGCGTTTGGAAGTGTACGTCGTCGTTTTCGATGGCCTCACCATGCAGCGTATGTGCAACTATGATCATGACTGTTGACTTCAAGTAAAGGGCATTACCGTAATGTGATGAAGTGGACCAAGAGTTGGGTGACATGTGTGTGCGCCTGCAGTATGATATTCGCTGGTGGGTTGAGAGTCGTACTTGGAGGCTGATGCGTGCTGTACACGCGTGCTTGTGAGGATGGGGGCTGGTGTGTGATGAGCCAGCGTGCTTGAGCTGCTTTTGGTGTCCTGTGTGGGTGGCTTGGGAGCATGCTGCATGTGCTTGGGCGCTGTCCTGTTCCGCTGTCCGGTGTGTGAAACTTACAAGGGGTGCATAGGTGGCTCTGGTGGCTGCTCGTATACGAAGTCGTGGCAAGCTTTCTGACTAGCATGAGATGCCTGCGCCTGAAAGCTGTGCACCAGGCGCCGGGGACTGCAGGCTTTGTGCTTGGCACCGCTTGGCGCCCGGGCACACAGGCTATTTTGCGCGTGTATTGACAGATGACACCAGTGGTTGGGACTGCCAACACATGTCTTAGTCTGGTGACGGAAGTTCAACTCGGTCAAGGTCAACGCACTGCGCACACTACGTTATGTACTGCAACATTGCAATGTACACAGTTCCTGAATGTATCAAACAGTGTGTCGTTTAAAGGAAAGCGTCCACCTTCGTCTGTCGCGCTGTCTTGATGTCACCAAAACGCGCGCGCAGCCACATGATCACAAACACCGTTCTTCTTCACATATTCAAAGCCCAAACTCAAAAATTTTTGGTCTTAATATCCATTTTTTGCTTGTGCTGCATCATTTGAGGGACTGCAAAAGCGTACAAGCTGCACACCGTTTACGATAGCGATGGTTGGGATATAGGGTTTGGATAAAGGACGCCGGGCTCCTCGGGGCCCCAAGGTACCCCATTGCGCCTTTCAAATTTATACCAGCGCATTGAAGGAGCCAGTTGTGCTGATATACTAGTATGGGACGCTAACACAGCATGTCAAGCCAAGGACACACAGTAAAGCAGCAAGAATGGCTGGGAGCCCTACACGTGCATGATGTCAAAGGAACCAGCGCATGTAGAGTGAGCCTGCCAACAGAGGTAATGCTTCTGCTGCACCAGCTGTTGATGCCGTGTAGCCTCCATTGCGACACTGCTGCAAACCAACCGTTTTCTGTTTGGCTGGCCGCATGCAGGGGCTAGGGCTTCCTGACAAGCATGCCTTCCAGGAGACAAGTCTACAGTCTATGCCAAAGATCCCATTCTTGGCTCTGCTGAACATTGCCGGCACTGCGAGGAATTGCGTGCTGCAGAAAGCAGTCGTTCTGCGAGTGACCCGCAAGTACATCCTGTGTCGGTCTGTAGGTGAGCCAACTACGACCCAACAGCATATGGACTCGACATGTGGATCTTTCAGAGAGTATGCCACCTTGGACATTTCAGCTGCGTTCAGTTTGCGCGCCTGGCCAGACACGGAGCTGCTGTTATGCCGTTGCAGATACTGTTCGCAATAAATGGTACATTCAAAGGTAGAATTTGCTTATTCAACCCTTTGATAGTGGCTGGAGGTGCATGCACGGGTGCACTCCTTGAATGCGTGGGGATCGTTCCGTTCTGAGTTTCCTGCTGCACAATCCCTGCAGGGCTTCGCATACCATTCAAGATAAAAGCAGAAGACTTCAGCACAGATGTTGGCATCAATGTCCTGGTTGGAAAAGCTGTGGCTGTGTTCAGGGTGGTTGCACTCGGGCAGCAGCGGGAACAGCAGCAGCAGCAGCAGCAGCAGGCCCTGGACTGGACTCGGCCATGGGTGGAGTCTTGCTTTGAGCCCCAGCAAGCTGCAGAGGTCATCACATCTATTGAAGAAGGCAAGCAGCTGCAGTCTGTCAAGGTGAGTTCGCGCACCATGCCAAAGTTTTTGCACAGCTGTCTGCAGCTACATCTTGCCTCCAGGGCCAGTACTCGAGTAGTGTGCAGGGCCTGCCTCATCATACGCCGCCAGCAGTGCAGATCAATTATACAAACTGCAGATAAATTGAACAAATCGCCTGCAGCCCTCTTCAGGGTCACTGTCACACTGTGTATCCTGAAGGCTAAAAGCCGTCTGCAGTGGCACATGTGCCTTTTACAACTGACTGGCTGTAGCTTAGACATGATGCCAGGTTGTGCCCAGTCTGGCTGCATGCTGTGCTGCTCTGGATAATGTGCCAGCGGCTGTAATGCTTTGCCATGTGCAGCATTTCCAATGCGTTGTTCTTTGATGTGCATGCAGGTGTACATCTGGGAGGGTCTGCCCTTGCCATCCATCACAAGGATGGTTCTGCGAAACCTGCACACATACTTCGCAGCACCTGGGCACTTCCTCCACCTGCGATTTGGGGACCTCATGCTGGCTCACCTGCCAGAAGCAGCACAGCTCATCAACAATGTGCTGCAACACGCGAGACAGGAGCCAGAGAACTCTGGGAGCGAGCAGGTGCGAGCATGCGGCAGGTGTGTTTGTATGTGTTTCGCAGGCAAGACGGCCCGCCACCCACCTAGGGGTTGATCATCGTGTGCATTGGGCCTCAGCAAGCAGTCTTTCCACGATATATGGCTGCCAGTCTTGGCGCAGCCGTATGGTAGAGCAACAACCCCTTGTGCATGCAGCTTTGTTGGACTGTCAGCACATGCATACTCATGCATCAAATACTGTGTGAGGTGTGACGTGTGAGGTGTGACGTGTGACGTCATGTGTCTGCCACGTCTGTGCTTGTCAATGCATCCTTGCAGGTGGTGTCCATGCCAGTCTCACTGGGCCCCAAGACAGAAGTACCTGAGCAGGACGTGTACCGCAGGGCGGGAGAGATCAAGACCTACACCAGCCTCCACCGCCTCCAGCAGCTGAAGGTATGGGTCCTTGATGTTCATGTGCTTTGCAAAGCAATCGTTGTTTGCACGCCTGTAGCATGCAACTTGCACTTGAATGCTCCGGAAGGTGCAATGTGGCGGCAGGACCATGTTTTCGTGTGCAGTCGGCAGCATTGACCTAGAGGCTCAGTGATGCATCGCACAATCAGCACGTCATCATGACGGGTCGTTGCATTGCATCCCCTGCGCATCTACTTGCCTCTTGAGCACACTCAGCAGTAATGGCTCGGGAAGTCGTTGCACCCAATGCCTAACTTGCATGTCACTCTTAGCGCCCAACCAGTGCGACACTGTACTAATGTATGTGCTCGTGTTGCTGTGCATTGGCAGGCGTTTGCCGGTGAGAAGGCTGCACGTGCCTACGCAAGCCTTGCAGGCGCACAGCCGAACATGCCGTATGGCACACCTTCAGCCCTCGCCTACACTGATGGACTCCCTGGACTGGGAGGCAGTACAAGTACAGACCATGTCGACAACCAGGTGTGCGTGTTGTTGTGCATGTTTGCACTACACTGCACCCTGCATGATGAACGGGCCTTTCATACATTTGTTGTCTGCAAAGGTGCTAGTTCCACGCCCTGGATAGCTGGACGGTTCAACCCACAGCCAGGGGAGTCTATCCAGAAAACTGGTGAAGGGCTTGCGGAGGGATCCCTGGTCGGACTGGCTAAAGGGCACACCGGATCTGTCCTGCTTTGGCGGATTTTACCTACCCATTTCTTTATCATGCTTCCTATCTATCATTGTTTTATGCGGGCACCAGTAACCAGCTGCGTCTCGGGCTAGCACCTTGCACCTTGTGGTTGTTTTGCCTGCCTGATACTGCTGCATCCAGCCTGCACAACCATGTCACGTGTTGGTAGTGCATGCGTGCCCCCTCGGATTTGTTGTCTGAGGGTTTGTTGTTGTGCTGTGTGTTGTTGTGTGTTGCTGTCCCGACTCGTGTCTTTATATGACACGCATCCCCAACAGGTGCCACACGCCGTGCCCTGCGACGGCAACCACCAGTACCAGCCCACAGGGCTGGCGCCCATCACATCCAACGACCCAAACCTGCACCACGCTGCGGCTGGGTGGCACACAGGGCTCGGGCGCCTGGCGGCCAACGTCCTGACCATGCAGCAAGCTGCGGCCGGGTCACACACAGGGCTGGGCCCCTTTGGCACCAACTTCCTGGCCGCGCAGCAAGCCGCTGCGGCTGAGCCAGCAGCAGGGCTGGGCCACATCATGACCAACGACCTGTCCCTGCTCCACGCTGCAGCCGGGCCACACCTAGGGCTAGGCCCCTTCAGCATCAACCTCCTGGCCTCGCAACAAGCTGCGGCCGGGCAGCACACAGGGCTGGTCTCGATCAACACTGACCTCCTGTACTCGCAGCAACTTGCAGCTCTGCTGGCAGCAGGTCTGGATGCCGTCAACGCCCACGAGCTGTCCAAGCAGCAAGCTGTGGCGGCTGAGCTAGCAGCAGGTCTGCGCCCCATGAACGCCCTCGAGCTGTACCAGCAGCAGGCTACAGCTCAGCAGGGTGCCAGGCCTGATGCCCACACCACCCGCCCGCATCACATGCTGCAACCAGCCATGGGTGTGCAGCACAGCGGGACTGGCAGTAACCCACAGCACAGCAGCAATCCACACACAGTGCAGCACGCAACAGCCAACATTGACAACTGGCAGCACGGCAGGGTCACTGGATACGGGAATTGCAGCGGTGGCAGCAGCCAGATGCAGGTGGCACATGATGACGGGCACCCCCTGCCACCTGGACCAGGCGCGGCACAACCTCACTACACCGTGCAGGTGACCAGCCCAAACTGAGGCCAGCAACTTGCAATGAATGCATCAAAGTGTTAGCTCAGCACTGCCAGTGGCATGGCATCATGAATAGCTCGCAAAGTTCACCGCTCGGGCCCTCATGCTGCCAGCACGGTGCCGACAGCTGGCCATTGGTTCCACTACTCCAATACTCCTGACAGAGTCTGTGTGTGCATGCAGGGTGACCCGCATGCAGCGGCTGCAGCGACTGGTGGCTACGTCAGCAGCTACCCTGACGGGCAGGTGAGATGCTGGGCATGACTACGTGTGAAGCCGGTTGGAAATCAATATTGCTTGTTTGTTGGACCCAGGTTCGATGAGCCACCCTTGTGCAGCTGTCATTTGTCTCTGCTCAACACCATCATCAAGTTGAAGCTCGGCTCCAGCAGAGGGCATAATCAGCAAGCCGGCTCCAAAAACACACTTGTGTGCATGTGCCTGTGTTGGTCGCAGTGTGAGGAGCCTGCAGGGAACATCTACGGTTACTACGACTACTACGACCATGCTGACTCCTACTGCGGTCATGCTGGAAGGGTCGGGCGCTCCAGCAGAGGCGCTGGCGGCAAGAGGCGGCGCAAGGCGGCCGCCAGTGACGACAGCAAGGACGCTGATTGGGTGAGTCCGCTGTCCATGTTCCGTGCATGCACTGCCCACACCTTTGGGCATACATATCACAAGTGCAGGGCTTATGTTTGTGCGCTGGCGAGCTTGCTTGACAGTATGTGCTACAGTCCTGCCGCAGTAAGACAAACGCAAGGGCGTCAGACTATTTAACCTATTATCCGACTGCACAAAGCCATGTTGGGTGTGTGCGGCCCTCTGGGGGCCCTGCGGCAAGGTACCTCTCACAGCCGCTGGCTTGCAGCTTGTTCCTGGCGCGCACACATGTGTGGCCAACCAGTATATCCAGTGATTACCAGATAATCTGAAGTGGTCATATCGATCACGCCACAACTTCACTGGCGACGTGCATCTGCAGGGCCCAGGTGAGGAGGAGGCCCAGTGGGGCAAGCGCAGCCAAGGCGCCATCGGTCGCCCTTCTCGCAAGCAGCGCGCGGCCAATGACAAGGCATCCTCAAAAGCGGAGGTGAATGTGGTCTTGATGCTGCAAGCAAGTTTAGACAGGTTTGGACAACTTGGACCGGGTCTAAGTACTAGAAACATGTACAGCTGTAGGATGTTACTGTACAGCTGTCATGTGGGGACCTTTGCATGTGGACCGATGCCGGTGTGTAGAGGATTCGGCGGTCTCAGACGAGCTGCTGTTGCTGTCTGGATTGCTGTCATATGCTTTTGCAGGAAACACTACTTGCTGGACGAACTGCCAGGGCCGCCAAAGAGAAGGCGCGTGGGGCACTGCGCACGTTGTATGAGATCGAAGCTGCGGAGGCGAGCGATGCACTGACGCAAGCGACAATGGAGATGGCAACGCCAGCCTGGACGGCGCACCTGAGGCATTCGCAAAGACAACGAGGCAACCACTGGATGCGCTGGCAGCGCTGTGTGCCGCTGAACTGGGCGACCGCGATGCTGCTGTCGCGGTGAACAGTGGCACAGGTGTTCAGGCAGGCATGAGCCACAGCACTGGCCTGTTCGGCGCGCCAGCACCCAGTCAGGGCAGCCCGGGGGAGGGTGTTGGACTCAGCCTCTACAACGAGCAGCTCGGCCTGCTGCTGGGCCAGGTGTTGCAGCAGCAGGCTCAGCCGCAGCCCCCGCCGCCGCCGCCGCAGCAGCAGAACTATCACCAGCCGCAGCAGCAGCAGGGGCTTCAGCTGGCAG
>QAXK01014275.1:0-17188 GCA_004335735.1 Chlorella sp. KRBP
CACCCCACCCCCCCGAGAACACACTCCCCCCTCAACACACCTGTAGCAGTGCTGCTGCCACTGTGTCACCATCCTCAGGCCTGACCACCAATGTGAGGGAGGTCAGGGGCTGGCCCCTGCCCCCCTGTGTGCTGTTCAAGGTTATGCTGTCCAGGGACTGCTGCTCCAGGAGCTCAATCACTGACTGCAGCTCAGCCTGAAGCAATGGATGCAGTACATGGGTGGTGCAGTACAGTAGGTGATGGTACGTGGCAGTACACTTCACACGACTACATGCTGCAGCCCTGCACGGCGTTCAGCACCATGGTGGGTGCGATAGAGTGAGTGCGCATTCACTGCAACTTGCTGCAACTGCGGCCGCCTGCTTCATAGCCTAGTGAACTGGGCCTGCCTGTATTCGAGGGACATATATGATATTAAGGCCACCGTGACGTGGCTGAGACTGTGCACATTGTTCGAAAGGTGGCCATCCTGCAAGCTGACAGCTGCTTGCAGCACGCGCTCAATCAATAGCACCAGTACCGCCCCCAGAGCTGCCATGCTGACCTGCATGTGTCAGAGCATGCAGTGTGACGTCTTACCTGGTTGTGTGACCTGCTGTCCCACACTGCTCGAAGTTTCAGTGCCTTGTCCCACAGTAGATAGGGGCCTGCAGCCAGGGGAGCGCAGGGAAGCCTTGCTGGATTGGTTGTGTCGTGTCTGGTGAGCAAGCTAGCTCTCTCAGCATGGATGCAGTGTCTCTGCACATGTATTTATGTCCTTGTGTGGCTGCATCTTTATTAGGTGCGCTGATATCCTTGGTGGTGGTGCTGATATCCTCACCAAGGTCCTTGTTGGCCTGTTGCAGCTTCTGCACAGCTGCATGCTGTGCCTCCTGAACGGGATGCAGCCATAAAAAACATCGTATCAGTGCGCTGTCCGAATCACGCAATGCACTTGAGGTGGGCTGCAAAGCCCCGCAGGTACCTGGCTTTGTTTTGTTAACTTCGTTGTGGTCAGGCTTCTCAACTGGCTGTGTTTGCTGATTTGAGGGAACCTCTGTTCTGCTGGGCTCCTCGTGCAGCCTAAACGGTGTTGATTAGCAATGAACTGCATTTGGATAACTTTACAAGAGGCCTGTTGATGAGTTGCAGCTTCTCAAGGATATGATCAAGGTGCCAGTCTGGGAAGTTCCTGACAACGGCCAGCCAAGACCCTAGTGGGTCAAAGGAACACACACACATAATCATGATCACGACGTTTACAGATGCTCAACATGCCTGTGCGAATGCTTTGTATCCCCTAGATGGGGTGCTCGTCAGGGGTCCACCACAAACCTACGAGTGGGACGCACAAAATGCTCGAACTCCTGCCCCTGTGTCAGTTTTAGGCTGTCTGGCTCACGCAACCTCACCCCCTGCCAGTTTTAGGCTTTTGCCAGGTACTGCTGTCCACCCTTGTTGACAGGCCCTGCAACCCGACCCCCCCACCGGCTAAAATAGGCTGGGTTTTCGATTTGACGGTACCCCTGCTGCAAAAATAGGCTGTGCGTTACCCCACCTGGTCATAGGCTTGTGGAGCCCTCGTCATCAAAGCTCCTGTTGATCCCGGGACAACCAATCACTCACTCACAATATTCAAGGCGATGAAAAAAATCCAAACCACGTCATTTATCCCATAACACACATCAACTGGCTCTTAGTGCTGCCGATGGAGCTCATGTCGACAGTTATGCGAAACTGATGCCGCAAGCAAGTATGCCACGCTTGTGTAAATACTCAATACCGTGATGAGGTGTTTTGCCAGGCCTACTGGGCCTGGTGTTTGGGGGTGGGCACTGCTGGTGTTGGTGTTCTGCACACACACCCCTGCAGCACAGACACTGCCTGCAGCAGCTGCAGCCACTCAGGACAACTCCACAACCGTTGTCACAACAGCAACCCTCCAGCCAGTTTTGCTGCAGAGCCTGTTCAACGTGGAGATAGACCAGGTCGTCTTTCAGACCAAGAACTTCACTTTGGTCCCAGCAGCGTGGCAGTATGTCAGTGCTGACACGCCTTATGTTCTGAACAGAAACTTCACGATATTGTCGGAAGCGACCCCTCCCACACTTGTGGACTGGGGCTTCATCAGCAGGAAGGTCGTCATGGAGCCTGGCACCAGTTTCTTGTTCGACAGGCTGGTGCTGCTCAACACCAGGTGGGCAGCAGATACACACGTTTCTTCAGCACCAGCATCAGCACCAGCATCCGCAGCACACTTGCAGAGCCAAATGGAGTGAATTGTAATTGAATAGAGCTTTCCGTCTGCTGCTTCAACATGTTGGTGGCCTCAAAGGGTGCTTGGTCGTGACTGACACACACCTCTGCTACAGCATGCAGCCCAGCCGCACAGCCCATGAGCGAAGGACGGATCAGTTGTAGCAGCGATGTCACATCGGCTGCAGCGGCTCGTGCCTGAGCTTAGAGGGGCAGCATGCAGGCCCTCATACAGGTTGAGGCTTTTGGCTGCGTCACTGGGCCCCACTGCTTGCAAGCAGTGGATGTTTCACCAAGTGAGGATGTTTTACCTGAGCGGCTGCTGCTGCCGTTCTGCCGCTGCCATGGCTGCTGTTGCCGCCTCCGCCCTGCTGCCCCTGCTTTGCTGCCGCCGCCACTGCTGCTGCTGCTGCTGCAGGAGGTTGCGGACTCTCTATTTCAGCTGGTTCCTCAACTCCCCGGGCGCAGTGCTGACCATCCAGGACAGTATTTTGGTCGACCCGGTCTGCAACGCAACAGACCAGCAGAAGGACCTTCGGTCAGCACAGTCACTGCCGCAGTTGCCTGGTCAGCCCAAGACCTCGGTCACTCCAGCACAGCCCCTCTGCGTGGACCACCCCACTGGCGTAGAATGCTTCCAGCACGGCGTGCACATGCAGCTGCTCACTGTTGTGCTGGGGTCGGCAGCGAGAGCTGACCAAGACGTCGCGACGTCGCCAGCGCAAGCAGCAGCAGCTGCAGCAGCAGGCAACTTCATCATACGATTTCGCAACACCACCAGGGTGTGTAGGCAGTACCTCGACCCTGCGTGCCTGCAGGAAAATGGCGGGAACAGGACGCTGTGCTGGGAGAGGGCTTTCAGAGAGCAGCAGCAGCAGACTGATAGCAGCGCAGGACCTGCATCAGCAGGTGGTGCTGGGGCATCGACAAGCACGATTGCTGGGGCTGTCGCGGGAGGTGCGTCCTGATTGCACAGCTCACGACCTTTCGCTTGGCGGGAGTTGTTGCAGTAGTTGGGGTTGGGGCAGTGTTTCTTACTGCTGAAGAGAGGCCCATGGCATGTGGTGGCAACTGCGAGTTCTCAAGCAGGGCTTTGGTTTACACATGGGTTTTTGCGCCTGCGCCTGCAGCTGCACCTACAGCCGGGTACCTGTCATTGTGACGAGCTTGAGGCCTGAATCTTATGGTTGCGACCCCTCTCACCTCATTTTGTCACCCCCTGTCCCTCTCCCACATGACGAAGGTGTCATCGGCCTCCTGCTGCTCCTGGCAGCTGCGTTGCTGGGCCTCAGGTGGCACTGGCGGCGGCGCGCAGCCGCCGACGGCAGCAGTGGCGGCGGTGGCAAGGCGCATGCTGCGGCGCTGCTCAGCGGCAGCAACCCAAGTGGCGGGGGCCCCCAGGGGGCTGACTTGGAGGGCGGGTCTGTCAGGGGGTTGGACCCCAGCGGACGGGGCATGCTGGCGCCTCAGCTGTCTGGGCGCTGCTCCATTGGCGAGCCGCCGCTTCCATCGTTTGGGCGGGATGGGCTGCATCTAGGTGAGGCCGCTGCGCTGCTCGAAGCAGGAGAGAGGTGTGCTAGGCTGGGTGTGCAGGTCTGGAAGCCAAAGTCGAGTGTGCAGACGTGCAGACCTACAAAGGACGGCTGTAATACACGTCTTCAGGCTTGCTTCTGCATGCCCTGGCTCGCCAACAACACTGCAACCCCATGTCAACCCACGATGGTCACTGCCGTCCGTGTGTGCAGGGGTGCTGCTGGGTGCCGGCAGCTATGGGCGTGTGTACAAGGGGCGCTGGCATGGGCGTGACGTGGCGATCAAGGTGGTGCACTGCAGCCCTGATGAGCTGCCCCGGGTGCTGCGGGAGGCAGAGATCATGCTGCAGGTCGACCACCCCAACGTGAGTGTGGTGACAGCAGGGCTCATGTCAGCAGGGTGATGCATGTCAGGCGACTCGACAGGACACCGATAGCTGCTTTGACTACCTGTTGCTGCGTTCATCAAAGCAAAAGTGCTGAGCCTGCCACCTCTGGGTGCAGTTGTCTCGTGACCCCTCCACACCAGAAGATGGACACTGCTGCTGCCACTGCTGCAACGGAGTTTTTGGCTGTTGCTGCTGCGGCTGCTGCTGCGTGCGTTGTCCTGCAGGTCGTGCGCGCACTCAACTGCATCCTGCCCAACAAGTCAGGGGGCCCCAAGGCACCAGCACAGCCTGGACCCACCAGCGGATCCAACACCGCAGACAGGAGCAGGCACCAGTCGGCCGACGGCACTGCCAGCAGCAGCGGGGGCGGAGGCAGCAGCAGGCGGCCCAGCACCACCACCAGCATCACACAAATGCTGCCGATCCTCAAGCGCCACGGGTCTGGCAGCAGCGGCGGCAGCAGGCCGCGCGATGCATTGCTTGCAGGGGGTTGGGCAGGGGCAGCTCTGGGGCATACTGTCGACAGCAGTGACAGCAACACTCCTGCAGGGCAGCTGTCCAGGCCAGGGTCTGCTGCTGCTGCAGCTGATCACCAGGCCTTCAAGCAGCAGCAGCAGGCACACGCAGCAGCAGCAGTCGACCAGCAGGGGCCAGCTGCTGCGGCAGCGCAGCAGCCGGGGTTGCATGTGCTCACGATTGCGACCACAGGCTCTGACATGGGGCACACCCCAGGCTCCACTGGCAGGCAGCAGCAGCAGCAGCAGCAGCAGTACACAGGCACGGAGGATGAGGCTCCAGAGGAAGAGGAACAGGATGGGCGGGAGGCAGTCGCAGAGGTAAGGGCGTTGCTGTGAACAGCCCACTCACCAGCCAGCGGACTAAGATATGGAGCAGCAGGCTGTGGGCGCGTTGGATTGTGGGCAATGTGTTGCCGTGAGACGGCCAGGAAGGCTCATTGCTCAACCCCCAAAACGCAACTGAGTTCAATAGCCCTGAGGCTAGGCTGGGACCCAAAGCACACAATGATGAACGCTGCAAGCAGATGGTCTTGTCCTGGACTGTGTTGCTGAGACACAGATGAAATCAAATCAAGGAAGGCTGCAAGCAGGGGGATGTGTGTGCTAAGAGTGTTGCTGCTTTGATGGTGCAGGTGTGGCTGGTGCTGGAGCTGTGCACTGGTGGGAACCTGCAGGACTCATTCAGGCAGCACAGGGACGGCTTTGACATGGTGAGTGCGTCAAGCAGGTGTCAACAGCATTACAAATCAAAACAGGCCACCACTTGACAGGCTGTGTGCAGGGACAGCTTGTCTGGTTGGTTAGTGTGGTGGGCAGTCTGTGGGAGCCCGGTTTTGCAGCCCAAACCCAAACGTGCAGCAGCTGTCAGACAACCCTGGGGTCATGCACTGCCTGCTGTTTGCCACCCATCACCGCACACCCTCCCCCCCTACATTGCACCAGACAGACCGAAACCAACACGCAGCATCACGGACATGACCCACCTGCTGCTGCTGCTTGTCCTGCTGTCCCTGCCTGGTGGCACCAGGCCCGCCTGCTGTGTCGGCTGGCCGAAGTCGCGCAGGGCATGGCGCACCTGCACAGCAAGCAGATCATGCATGGAGACCTCAAGGCAGCAAACGTCCTGCTGGTCAACTCTGTCCACGGCAGCTTCGGGCAGATCGCGAAGCTCACGGACTTTGGGCTGGCGGGCGTGCTGCGCAATGGCGTCACGCATCACACGACGCAGCACCTCGGCACGATCACGCACTGCGCGCCGGAGATCCTGCAGGACGGGCTCTTGTCGCCCGCGGCTGACATGTACGCTTTTGGCATCATGAGTGAGTGGCTGACACTTTTGTGTGTTGCTTGCTATGGTAGGCATGCACATGCACAGGACATGCTTGCTGCTTTGCTGGGGTGTCCCGCTGAGGTGCCTACACATCATTCAGTATGGATGCACGGTACGCTTGCAGCACAGTTTGCCAAACTAACCGCGTCATGTGCCTGGACGCCTACCACATCGGCCTATTCGAGACACAGCCAGGTTGCATTCCAGGTGTCTGTTGCTGCACCCAAGCAACATTGCACAACACTGCGTGCCTGCTTGCGCCCTCACTGCTGTGCTTTGGGCGCTGCTGTGCCCTGACTGCTGCTGCTGCTGTTGTTACTGCTGCTCGCTGCTGTTGTTACTGCTGCTGCTGCTGTGCCCTGACTGCTGCTGTGACGTGTTACTGCTGCTGCTGTGCCTGCAGTGTGGGAGCTGTACACCTCCTCGACAGCCTTCAAGGACCTCCACTACGGCACCATCATCCAGCGTGTGGTCCTTGGGGGCCAGCGGCCCCCCATCCCCCCAGACACCCCCGAGGACTACGCCCTGCTGATGGAGGCCTGCTGGGCCCCAAACCCCGCAGAGAGGCCGACGTTTGACCAGGTGCTGCAGTGCCTGACCATCATGCTGCACAGCCTGGACGCTGTCACTGCCACGACCAACATCCACACGAACGCGTCGCCGCGCACGTCGCTGGAGGGCGCCGGTGCTGATGCCTGTGCTGGGGCCGGTGCTGCCTCCCCTGCAACATATCCCGGCCCCTCACCTGGCGCTGCTGTCACCGCTGCTGTTACTGCTGCTGCTGTGGGAGGGGCGGCGCCAGCAGCAGCAGGAGGGGCGGTGACTGCTGCAGGCTTCCCCTTCCAGAGCCGCAGCTTGGGCAGCAGCCAGCCAGGTGGCAGCAGCCAGCAGGGCAACGACAACACCGGCAGCTTTGAGATGTGCAGCAGAACTGTCAGCATGGGCAGCTCACAGGCAAGGACCAGCGGTCCCGCCGTTGCTGCAGCAGCAGCAGCAGCAGCAGAAGGCCACAGCAGGCCCCTGCAGCCCACGTTGTCGCTTGGCACCAGCAGTGGCTCTGTTGGGCTGACCAAGCTGCAGCTGTCTACTTCCCTGGGCACCAGCAGCGGCACTGCCTGGCTCAGTACGCTGCAGGGCATGTCGTCTATGGGCAACGGGGACGTGGGGAGCTCCCCCGCTGCTGCTGCTGCTGCTGCTCAGGGAGGCATGGTGTTTGGCTCACCAGGTCTGCAGGGTCGTGAGGGGCTGACACAGTATGTCAGGAGGGGTCAGCATGCGCCTCAGCCAGCGGCAGCTGGAGCAGCAGCAGGGACTGGTCCAGCAGCAGCGCCGGCAGCAGCAGCAGCCGCAGGGACGGGCTCAGCAGCAGCCCCGGCAGCAGCAGCAGCAGGGGCTGGCTCTGCAGCAGCCTCGGCAGCAGTGCTGAAGAGCCTGTCTTCACTGCCCCGGTACACTGCAAGTGTGCCCACACAGGGCCAAGGCGGGGCCACACTGCAGCAGCAGTCTCGCCGCAGGTCTTCTGAAGGCAGCAGCAGCTGGGTGGGGCAGCAGATTGGTGGTGCGCAGGACGCTGCGGCACCCCTGGACCAGCAGCAGCAGCATGATTTGTTGCCGCAGGCCAGCAAAGCAGCAGCAGCAGCAGAGGGTGACGAGCGTGGGCCAGCAGACAGCAGCAGCGCAGGGGCTGCGTGGCGGGCTTCCACTGGCAACATGTGGAGTCCGACTGCTGGCATGGCAGGTGCCGCAGCAGCAGGTGGTGGTCCTGGGGCCGCATCACAGCAGCAGCAGCAGTCTGGAGGCGATGTTGGCAGTGCTGGCAGTGCCGGGGCTGCAGGCAGCTCCAAGCTGAGTCATTTGAAGCCCCCAGAGTCCCGACACATACAGGACCTGTGGTGACACATACAAGACCTGTGGTGACACATACAGGACCTGTGGTGACACATACAGGACCTGTGGTGACACATACAGGATCTGTGGTGACACATACAGGATCTGTGGTGACACATACAGGATCTGTGGTGACACATACAGGACATGTGGTGACTGGGTACTTTGTCGGGGTGTGGCACGGGCAGGGGGCTCTGTCTGTGTTGCTGTTGCTGCTTCTGTCGCTGTCGCTGTCGTTGTTACTGTCATTGTTTCTTATGCAAGGTCTGGGACTGCAAACATCGAGGCCTTGCCAGGCTGTCGTCGTTGTTGTCACTGAATGGCTGGTATGAAGCCAAAGTCAGGCGGTGACACACGGCTCCAAGGGTTCACCAGGCTGTGGTGCTGATGCAGTCACACTTCACTTCATTCATTGGCTGGGAAGCTCAGTTTGTCAGCTTGGGTTTGTGCAGGTTGGCACTTGTTGTGCAGTTGTACACAGGCCGCTGCAGTGGCTCCTTTTGACCTGGTTCAGACAGCGCGGGCTCTGCCCAGGGTTGATGTTGGTGCAAGGGCCCAGGGGGTATCTTGATAGCTGCCCTGCCTCATCACCCTGTTGCTGTGTGTTGACACGGGGAGTGTGTGTGCTGGTTCATACTTGCTGCCGTTGCAGCCGTGTTTTGATGGTGAAACCCTCATTCAACCAGCTCATGGTGTGGAGAGCGCGTGTCTGTCTCCCCTTGTCCTGCACTTTGTTGGCATGTATGCACTCAGGATGCGCACGAATTGCAGTTGTGTGGTACCGTAGTACAGTTTGAGAGCAAACTGCAGCATGGGGGCGAGCAGCCTGTGAGCAGTGGGCCAGCTAGCTAACCCACGGGGGCAATGCGTCACCCTAGGACAGGCCCCTGCATTGCTGCCTGACAACATAGATCGATATCACTGTTGGACGTTTGAGTGATCACTCTTGTGTGCGTGTGTGCTGCGTGCTCGAGCCCGGCTCATCAGGTCACTGTCAGGGCGTGTTCCTCTTGCCTCCTCTGCTTTGAGGGCTTGCTGATACTGTCACCTCACGGGTTTTCTGGCCCGTGTGGCCTCCACGCATGCTTGTTCCTGGCCCCACCAACTTAATTTGCTTGCGTGTGCGTGTGTGTGTGTGTGTGTGTAATGGAAGGTCGGGAAGGCTTGAGTACCTGAGTGCTCGTTGACAACCAAGTGCTCGTTGACAACCGACATGTTGCTTTCAGAGGTGCGGGCTTGCCTTGATCATGATTGAGCCCTGTTTCTCCTCGTGGCCCTGTCTCTGGTTGTCAAACAAGGGGAGTACTGTCTTGCCATGCATGCGCCAGGCACTTGCATCCGCACTGCGCAGATGCAGATGCACATGCTCTGCACTGCACGACACAGGCAAGCTGCGGTTGCTTCAGGCAGGCTGTGGTCGTTTCGGGTGCACTGCCATAACAAACTGGGCACACAAACTGGGCTGGCGTGCGTATGGCTGCTCTTGCTGGCCGACCTGCTCCCTGCACTTGTGACAGCATTGCCGTCTCCTGTGCTGACGCACCTGATGCGTGCCTTGCCTCCGCATCAAGCCACTTGGTCGCACTGTGCGTGTGGGTTGTTCACACCCCAGGCCATGCCCCCTCACAGCGCCCGGCTCCAATACAGCAGTGACTGCTGTATTGGAGCCGTCTGGAAGGACCCCCTAATTTCTGACGGTGTCCAAGCCATCGTCGGGCATTCCAGGTCCTTCTGAAGGGGGTTGTTGTTTGGCTGGGGCTCCTGGTGGCCAGTCTCCTTTGCCCTGAGCAGCCAGGCAGTGTGTTTGCGCTGCTAGGGTGCAAACGTGTGCACATGGCTGTGCCTGTACTTGGGTGGAAGCGTGTGCATTCTGCTTCCCCTGCTTGTGACAGGCGTCGAGCCTCGAAGTCCACCCAGCCCCCGCTGTTCTGTTCTGCACCATGGAGCTCAGCCTCCTCATACACACTGCCAAACTTCTGGTGAGACTGCACGTGTGAAGTGTTTTGTTGAGTGCTGCGTTGAGCACTGCCATCTACAGCTTGTTGTGATGGGGGGGCGGGGGTGTCACTCGTCATGCCGTGCACATGCTGGCTCTGCTCGAGGCATGGCAAAGGGGCTCCCAGCCAAACCCCCAATGGCTGGGTCAGTAGTGCACATATGTGTTTAACACTCACGTGTTCCCAACACTCTTCGTTGGGCATACATATGTACATCGCATCTCCAGAGCCAGGGGGAACGCAGGACAGCAGTGTGTGTGTGTGTGTGTGTGTGTGTGTGTGTGTGTGTGTGTGTGTGTGTGTTGCCTCAAGGCCCTGTGAAGTCGCACTTGTGGCTTGTATGCTGCAAGGATGCTGTGGTCAATGTGACTGTCATTGCATGGCGGCACTTGGAGAGTGACACTGCCATGCATTGCTCCTGCACCTGCTGCTGCTGCTGCTGCACTACATTGCTCAAAGCAGCATCTGCCTTCTGTGCAGCTGCTCCTGCTTGATTCTGCTCTGCTGTTGTGAAACACCCCCCAAGTCCTGCATTGTTGGAGGGCTGGGTGCTATGTGTGCGGCAGGCCTCCTGTTTCTGTGTGTCATTGGTGGGAGTGCGGCCTTTAACTGAGACTTGGTTGGGACTGCCAGTGGGTGTGTGTGCTTGAACTGGTGTGTGTGTGTTGAAACTCTACTTGTGTCTTTTGCTTCGGTGATAACGCTTTCACACATCACAAGCCGAGCAGTTGGTATTACCAATGCAGCAGCATGTACACAGCAGCTGGGATGTACGGATCCTTCGTTGCTGTTGAGTGAGCGTCCCCATGTGTGCGGATACAGGATACAGCAAGTGCTGTGATTGCACTTGCACAGTCCTCGGCATGCCGTTGGCAATTTGTGGGTGCCTGCAGGAGGTCGAGGGTCACCTGAACTTGCATGTAGGGTCAGCAGCAGCAGGCGCTGCGCCCGCACGCACGTCTGGCTGGTAACAACAGTGTTACACAGACACAATGCAAACCTCACTTCCCCACCCAGATGCTGTAGGATGTGCACCATTCAGACTGCTGCTACGTCTTGATAGCAGTGTGGGCCAGTGCCTGCAATGCAGTGCCAAGCTGCTTTCATGAGCTGCCAGTTGAGCCACAAGCGGCAGTAGTACAGCTTCTGTGGGCCTCTGGCGTTGTTCAGGAATTTTTTCCCCTTTCGAACCCTGCGTTGCGTGCCATGCTTGCACACCGGCTAGAGATAGTCAGTACACAGCCCCAAACACATTTTTTACAGTTTCTATTTTTCCAGCATTGTTCCCGAAGCCGTCCACCCTGTGCCGCGTGCTCGCAGCTTCACATGATTCAAGGTGGTTGCCTATAGCTGCAAGTTCACAGAAGGGGTGACTGCGAGGATGTACATCAGGAACACTATGTTCACCAGAGATTTCATGTTAAACCTGATCTGAGGCAAAAGACCTCACACGTGGGGTAAGCATCCGCTGTGGAGCGGACCGTGACCCGCTCGATGTCTGCCCAACCTGTTTCACTAACTCCTCATGCTATGGTCTTGAGTACTTTATCGGGCGGCTTCTGGTGGCCGATGATGCAAACTGCACACCACCTGAGAGTTCCCAGTCAACTTCACACCGCACTGTCGGTTGCACCATGCTGCTTGTTTCGCATCAACGTGTCAGTAAGACTGGGTTTGTAAGCCTGGAGATTAATTTGGGCCGAACCTTGCCCGGACCAGATGCGAACTATTGTACATCATCATGTTGCTGACCAGGACCAACACGTACCTGGTACCAGGGTCAGCTTGGCTTGCAAGGAATGTCACCTTCGGTAACGTCATTTAAAATAGTATCAGTGAAAAATCTAACTTGTTCTGGCTGTCATGAACGCTGTCAGGTGCGTACATCCCACAGAGTTGCACACCACATGCTGGGCTGCAGAGAGGGCCACTTGCAAGGCGCATGCAATCAGGCACACGCGGCAAAGCCCTATCCATTGAAGCCCGCAACGACCCTCGAGGTGCAAGCAGGGTCTTCAGAGATAAACAGTGCAAACACAGCCCTCCACTCCTAACAAAACCACCAGTATGCAACAGGGAAAAGGGTGTTGAGGTGACTGTGCACGCGACCATGGCACATTGCAGCGGGTGGGATTCTGTCAGGGGTGCCGTCCAATGCAAGCACGAGTAATCTCACACAATGACCCTCCACCCACCCACACGCACACCCATACAGCACAAGTCAAGTATTGGAGGCGTGGGGGTGGCCGAGTGCCACATGGATGCAGAGGCTCAAGGTGAGCCCAAGGTGGCGACACAATCACACGTGCAAATTCACAGTACCAGGTTGCCAGTGAAACCTACCAGTGTGTCAGCGACAAGTACATAATACCACCCTTTTACGGCAGAGTTGGCAGCCTACCAGCGGGCGGGCAGGCAGCCAAACACAACATCCCCCCCCCAAAAAAAACTGGCACACCACCCCAGAGCAGGCAAGGTTTTGGGCAACATACCGTGCCAGTGCCGTCAGCATCAACGGTTCCCCAAACATGAGACAGCCTCAAGAACCTTACCACAGTGGCCCCACAGAACTTTGAGGAGGGCTGACAGTAACCCAGTTGCCACCCTTCTGCTGTTGCCCACTGAGTGACGCGGTGCAGCGGCTGAAGTGCAACTGCGTGAGTGCCTCGCCTAGTGCCAGCCTGTTGGTCAGCAGCCCGCACAAAAACACTCTGCAGCACTTACAAAGGGGCACCCCCATCCCTGCACTGAGGGCCCGGAAACCTTGGCAAATAGTCAGTGGGTCAGTGCCGTGTCAAAGCATGGCCCTTGATGGCACTGTGCCATGAGGACAGTGGCAGTGGCATCCACGCTGGGGAGCCTATCAGGTGAAGCGAGCAGCTTTTGGCGCTGCGGGTGTGGACTGGGCGCGATGGTCCAGGCCCACACCCCACATCGCATGGCCCCCTCCAGCATCACAGAGGGCATGATCATGCTTACCGAAGCACTGCAGTGCATTCGTGGCAACCGCAATATTCACACTGCATCCGAGCAGGCCCCCAACAGGTGCATGCCTGTTGTGTGCTGAGAGTTGATATGTATGACTGTATGTATGTATGTAAGTTTGCGTGCTTGTGCATGCACACAAGCCCCCTATACTTGGACCAGCCCTGCCCGCATGTGTATGTCATGTGCAGGCCACACACCGCCATCAGACCAACATTCAAAGCCCCTCCCTCCCGCCTCCCCCCAGTTGCTACGTTAGCTGACTTAGTGGCTCAGTACTGAACTCGCCTGTACAGGCCACCAGTAAGTCGCACACACTACAGATGCACTGCCAGCCAAGTGTGGCGCAGTGGGGCCTGCTAGCCACCACTAAAAGGGAAGGCCTGAGTCACACGCACGCAGTGTGTGTCAAGCACAAAGTGCAGTGCGGTGAATGCTCAACAGCTAGCTGTCAGCTTGTGCTTCATGCCATGGTGAACACCAGGGGTCCCTTCTGGGCCATACAACACAACCCCTGGTCACCTGGCCGTGCCTTGAAGGTTCACAGCAAACAGGACAAACACAATCATGACCAAAGAAACAGGCACCCATCCACCAGTCCACACCACTTGAAGTAGGGCAAGGGCATGTGCTGCCCAAGCAGGCCTTATAGGTGCGGCAGGATTCAGTTTGCATCTTCAGTCTGACCAACAACCAAGCAAGCAGGGCTTTGAGTGGGCGGGGCTGTCCCCTGCTTTGTGTCAGTGACCGGGGCCCGACAACCGTACACACAATGGGACATACACTCACAGCAGGACCCCAGTCTGCCGCATTGAAGTTCACCGTGAAGTTCACCATTGGGCCAACGCCAGGTCACCTGCAGCACAAGCGCTTGCACATATCCATGGCTGCACAGCCATCTTCCCTCGGTAGTCCCCCGGTAGCACCAGACTGAGCATGCCTACCCATGGTGGGCTGTGGATGTGCTGCTGCTGCTGCTCGGCTGCTGCCGCCGTTGCTGCTGCTGCTGCTCAACTGCTGCTGTCTGCAGCACCCATTGTCACAGTTTGGAAACCTTCGCAGGCACACCCTGGAACCCTGCATCTGACACAGGCCACAAGTTTCTCGGTGCTTCATGCCTGCCATGCTTCACAGGGACTGTTGAGTCCCCAAAGCCGCAGACGGCCACTCACTCAGTTCCATGCACACCTCACACTTCCATGCACATGTCACACTTCTTGAGGCCGTTACGTACAGCCGCCCACGACTGTTGTGTCGAACAGTCCAGTCGACAAGCACTCCACTGTTGCAGAGCCTGAGGGGCAGTTTGCAGTGCATAAGCTGCCAACTGCCGTGCCCCCACAGGGCGGCCAGGTGCCACCGTTTGTCAGCAGAGCGCCTGAGGGCTCACCAGGGCAGCTGCCTGGGGAAGCTGCAGGACAGAAGGTGGCAGGATAGGAACAGGAGCAGGACAGGGACAGCAGGACACACAAAAAAGCATCAAGCGCAGTGTCTACAAAACCCATACACAATATGACAGTGTAGTACACATGGGGAGATATTTGTTCGTCAAGGAGCAGCACCAGGGTTGGCCTGCATGCCAAGCACGGCGTGCCAGTTGCAGCGTGAGTGCTAGTCGCATGCCTGAAGCCTCTAGACCCCTGCACCCTGCCAAGACCCCTGCCCTTAACCCCTGGTAGCTGAGCCCTGATCATCACCCACCTGGGCAGCTGCCGGTGGCTGTTGCCTCCCACTGCCCAGTCGCCAAGCACTTGACTGTCGCACCGCCCCCCGGGTACTGGCAGTTTGCAGTGCAGGTCGCGTCAATCAGCGCCCCGTCACAGCTGCTGGGCCATGTTGGAGAGCCACCGTTAGTCAGCGTTGCTGTAGGTGTCCCGGTGCAGTTGGTGGGGGGATCTGCAGTGCAGCAGCGATGACAGCACAGACAGGTGCCAATGTGAACTGCCAATATATCTGAGGTGATGTGTGACCCCAAATCACATCATCATCAGCAGCAGTGGTTGCAAGAACCTGCACACAAACAATGCAAGCGCCAAAGCAAAGCAAGACAGCTGTAAGCCTGCCGGGCAGGCAATAAGTGGAGCTGTACTCCTCCCAGTATCAGCCTGCAGGGGCTCACCACACTGCCCAGTCACACTGGTGCTCCAGGCCCCAGTCACCAGACACACAACTGAGGCAGAGCCCCCGTGGGGGCAGTTGGCAGAACAGGTGGAGCCCACAGCTGTGTTGGCGCAGCCCGCAGGCCAGGTGCCGTTGGAGAGTGGCAGGCTGGGTGCTGACGCACACTTAGCAGCTGCAGGCACATAGAACACAGCGTTCATGTCAACATGTCAGATACTACGACAGCTTGATCTGACAGGTTGCATTTCAACAGCCAGACGCGCTTGACTCAGCGTTCAGTGCCAGAACAAACATGTGTCACAGCCCCTGGGGTGCAGGGCTGCAGGAGCACCCCTCCCACCCCTGTGAGAACCCCCCAGCCGCTCACAGGCTGAAAATTGCAACCCACCAACACCCACATCTGCAGCCGCGCTTGGACTGTTTGCTACTCCAAAAAAGTGTTTGCCCCTACCGTTGTTTCCATAGAATGCAAAGTTGAAGTCCAGGAACTGTGCGGGGCAGGAGACTGGTGTGGACACGCTGCTCCTGTAAGTGAGGCAGCGCCGCACTGCTGCACTGCCAGACAGGCCGCCGTTGAAGCAGGTGGCAAACGTCTGCAGGCCAGCAGAAGCAGCAGCAGCAGCAGCAATGTGTGTGCATGGAGACATGCTAAGGGATGTGTTGGTGCTGGCCATTTGTCCCACAGTGGGTTCCTGGGAGACAGCTGCAAAGTGCTGTACTGCCGCAGTACAGCACGATGCTGGAGAGGTTGTACCAGCAAGCCTTGTGGCACATCATCAGCAGGCATGCTACTGTACTGCAGTGACTGGCGCAGTACACTGCTGCAAACAGTACAAGCCTCATGTGAAGAGTCTCATGGAACACATTGAGTTGCACCCTCCCAGCCATGAGTCAGGATTACGCACGGGGCCGTGACTCAGCCTGAGCTGCCCACAACTGATGAGTCATAGCGTGACACTCACCTGGCCTGACGCTGGCACGGCCTTGTTTGCTGCTCCTACACATGTTGTGCTGTAGCCTGCATGTACAGCACAAGCGTGCAAACCTCAATGTCCGGCCGACAAGGCCAGTTGAACATGTGCGCCCTGCAAGTGGCTTCCTGCCCCTTCTGCCCCGGCTGCCACCCCAACTGCTGCTGCTGCCACTAGTCGCTGCTACTGTTGTCGTACGGGCCCGCACACAGCTGCCGCACTGGCAATGCTGGGTCACACGAAACAACTCCAGTACAGCTGCCTGCTTGGAATGAACGTGTGAGGCCGGCCTCGCAACATGCACCCCCGAGACTGCACAACAACATACCGGTGACCGGCGTGAAACAAAGGCTCACTTCACTTTCAAGCAGCTGTACATCCCTCACCTGACGCGCCCCCCTTGGCCTCCTGCCACAGACAGTTGCTGCCTGTCTTGCTCACGTTGTTGAGCGCCCAGCTGACGTAGCACCTGCACACCAGTGTGACAGGACAGGTTGGATGGGCGGGACAGGTGACAGGACGCAAGCAGGCAAGCAGGCAAGCAGCAGCCACATCAACATGCAGTCAGGCGCCAGTTACGGCCATAAGTCAGCTGCAGCTCACATTGCTGAGACGCGATGTGATTGCATGCATGCGACCACGTGACTCAACCCGAGTCACTGGCGGCAGCGGTAACAGGCCATGGCGGCTGAGGAGCAGCAGCTCTGCTCAGGTGCAAGGTCCCACCGACAAGGGTTGTGCCACTGCATTACTGCCACGTACTTTGCTGTGCCCGTGTCCCCTCCAAACGGCACCTCCATCTTGACCCTCAGCCAGTACTGCTTGCTGAACTCCAGCTCTACAGCCGGCGGGTTGGCAGTACTGTTCACGTTATGCCTGTCAAGTAGGTCAAAGCTGAGCCCGGCTGATGTGTTCCTGCTCCATGTAAAAGTCTGCGAGCCGAGGTTGTCCCCAGGCAGCAGGAGCTTTGCATTGTAGAGGCCAGTGGAGGGAGCACCACTGGCGTCCCCAAATATGGCAACGTCCACTGCTTGGACTGTGCAGCTGCCGCTGCTGCCGAGGCCCACAGAGCCCAGTACATGCAGGTTGAGGCCCTGCACACAGCACAACACGACACATCGGGCACAACTCACATCATCAAGTCTGGTGGTCCAGGGTGTGGGGCCCCTATGATAGTGTGGGGTATAGTGTGGGGTACAGTGTGGGGTATAGTGTGGGGTA